>JAGDQP010003270.1:16795-95774 GCA_022664845.1 Lepisma saccharinum
ATAATAATAATAATAATAATAATAATAATAATAATAATAATAATAATCTGTAAGATCTCATAATTATAGTAGCAAAATTCGAATCAACACTGGCTAGAAGTTTACGAATCCTTAGGTTCAAGTCCTGCTGGGAGCCATACTTATGGAAATTTTCCGAGATTTCCCTCAGTTGCGGCAGGTGAATACCGGTATCTGGACAACGTCCTGATTGCCACTTTCCCTTATTTGTTCAGGGAATAGTGCTCACCAAGAAGCAACATCCTTTAGGCATTCGAAAAGCTAGCCCAGCCTCTGTAAAACCGATATCTGATTTCGGGTAAGTACTAGAAAAGGTGGTGCGGTTTTCAGTCCCGCTATTGTGCTACCCTAGGCTAAAATGTCATTTTGAAAATGCCAGATGTACATTTGAACAGCATTGTTTACCCAAGTAGGCCTACATAACGCTAAAATTACAAAGCAATTGTGTCTTCAAAATACAGCAAACTTCATTATGTGTATTGAATGGTCGCTATATTCGCCTGATCTTAACCCGACCGATTATTCCATTTTATTTATTTTAACAAATAAAGTGTATGTTAATTGTCAAACAGAAGTATTTGGACGTGTTAGATGCATCTCTCTGTAAACGTGTAATGCAATTCCTTAGCAATAGCTTCGTACGATAGCTACCAACTTCGCAAAGTGTTCACAGTTCTGGATTATCAAAAGGAATTAATGTAGAACATGAATGCTAAAGTTTACTTTCTTAATGCTTATCGAAAGCTTTGTACAAAAGAAATTCTCCAAAATTGCAGAATGGGTAAATATGAACGACGAGTCTGATTTTCAAGAATTTTTATTTCAATTTTTGTTTCTTTCGTTTCATATCGATCTTCAGAGAGATCGTTGAGGAAGAAAGATTCCACCGCTAAGGGACGGCATCCAGTGTCAACTTATGCTAGGTAGTATCTGATACCAAAGAATGTCCCACGGTGAGCTCACTTCGCTGCGTATGAAAGATGGATGGGAGAAGTTATTAATCTTTTGAGCAAACCCATGCCCAAAGGTTAAAGACACATGCGAACTTAGCGTTCGGCCTCTGAGATTTATTCAGGGATTTTCTACACTGGGATTGATGTAAAATTTACTGATTTTTGAAATTTAAAGATTATTAAATTTATTCTTCGTTAACTGTGGGTCTAATATGTAGAATAGCTCACGAGAATCTAACGTCACAAGAGCTTATTCTATGTATTAATAGCTGACTCTTGTATGAAATTAGGTAGGATTTTTTGGATGCAACTTTTTAGCATCAGAGTTTACCTCTTCAAGTTGCTTCCGCAACGACTGTTAGTAGTTTTCCTGGGCGTGATTAGTGAACCAAGGAAAAAACGAGACATTGTCTTACAGAACGGAATTTATGGAAGCAAAGTGAAGGAGTAGAGAGACATTTTTGTAAACTTACTGAGTTAGGAGTTGAGGAGTGCCAACCCTCAGCTTTGGAGATAATTTTTGAAGGGAATACCTTCCTCCCAGTAAGTCAATGATGACTTCTGGATATTTTTTAATTATTCGATAACTGGTTCCACGATCAGAATTTATGAGGATGGTAAATTTCAAATGTGCATGACTCTGAGGACTGTTTAAACCCACTGGGAAGTTAGGGGGCCACAGCAGGGAGTAAGATCAATTAAGTCCTAACTATATGGCTGAATCGAAATTTAGGAGACGATTCAATCTTGTAAATAATATGCTTGTATCGAATACTTTATTTATGTCTTTTGTATAGCCTGACCTCAAACTTTACAACTTTACTTTTCAGAGGGAATCATTCTCGCCGGTGCGAAGGGCGAACAATGAAGATTTTTAATTTCGTAATTCCTCTTATCGTTTGATCTTCAAACGAACCCGACTTAGATCAGAGGGACTTGATCTAAGGATCGGTTAGGTGTAAGGGAGCTGTTGTTAGCGCTCTTTCATTTATTTGAAATACTATATTCTGGTAGATTTCTGACTATCTGGAGTCCGAAGCAATTATTCTATGTTCAGCTTGTTGGCAAATGAGGGAGGCCATAATTGGCGTTTAAGATTGATGAATATCTTTCGTGTGAAAAGATCTAGAGTTTAGATTCCAGTGGCTGTACCCAGAAAGTAAGTTTATCAATAGGTGATGGCCCGAATCACAGTCCAAGTAGATAACAGGATTAACATATTATTACATATGGGAATTCTAAATGTATCAGTCACTCTTTTCCTTACTCCACCCTCTAATTGTTATAAACATGAGAACATTTGTACAAGTGAAAAGAGCAACATTTTATTGTTCGAAGGAGAAAGTCTATATTAAGCATAGACATCAAGTGGTGCAATCAATGAAATAATGTTTATATTGTAAGCAGTAATCAGCATGCATTATGATTACACAGCACTTACGAACAACTTACAATATTTTATGTAAAATGAAGCAAAGACTATAGTAACATTATGTTTTGGTTTTATTTATCTATGATACAATACTGACAGAACATATAACCTTGAATTAAATTCTTCTTCCAATCTTCATAAACTATTTTACTGTTGCTGATAGATTATATTGAAATATCCCACTTTTTGTTTAGACAATAAAATTTAGATAATTAGCAAATTTTGTAGCTGGCCGGACCCATATCATACTGTGCAGCACATGTCCTTCGTATAGAACATACATACACTGTTGAGGCAAATCTTAATCAACCTTCGGCGTGAAAGCTTGCACAAAGAAGATTTTTAATTCCTTTGTTTAGAAATGCTTCTTGAAAGAGTGATAGAGGCATGGCTGTTAGCTCATAGGAAAAGCACTCTTTTAACTATTGTGAGTCTTCCACGAAACACAAGATGGACGGGTTGCTCAGTAATGACAACAATGCTGGTGTCTTTTGACACTTTGCTAGCAGAGGCAAACGTTTTTACTGAATTTCTTTTTTCGTGTTTTGAACGCGCTGAAGATGTTCCTTTGTATTGGACAGATTTTTCTCCCTTCTCGCGTTCATTGTAGCAATTTACCGTTGAGTCTGTAATAATCCCGATATCAAGGACTACGAAATCGTCCTTGACTTGTTGTAATGGATTGTGCACTATCAGCCATGCACAAACTTGCCTCATAACCCGTGAGCAACGAAGTTGACTGCGAGCTGTCGCAAGTGACTTAATTCTGTAATTCCTCTTCCACGGGTAAACCCACCAACGAATTTCATGGGCCTCATGAGTGATTGCTCAAAGACATGTGTGAGCGCGTACGAAACCCGTATTTTGACGTTTGTCGAAGTGCGAGATATCCTTCATATTCAAAACGTTCATACTTTTGTTCACTTATTCGAAATGGCAATTCCATCATCTTTTGGATATGCCGGTACATGAGCATCTTTTTATGTAGGATATGAAGAAGCTTATCAGTGACGTGTTTAAATATTAGTTTACTATATCAAAGTTTACTGATAAACTACTCAACAAAAGAACTTCGATTTGTAACACAAAATTGTCTTTGAAGCATCGTCTGAAATATCCTTATGAGAAACTTGATATAAAGAGTTGGAATTGTATTCCTTTCCGCGAATATATTGGCACAATTCTTATCATTGAGATTCACAATTCTTATAATCTCTTGGGATTTATAAATAACAAAATACAAATAATTTCCATAATTAATGCTATCTTTACACACTTCACAGAAGTTTATTTTAAGACAATTTTTACTGAATTCTTGACATTGCATGCAAATATATTCTCATTATTTCTCCCTTTCATCAAAGAACTCCACAAGAATATTATCTTGGCTCATTTCTGAACGAGTAATTGAATTGGTCAATTCACTTGCGTTTATAAAGCAAAACTTACGAAAATATGTCTCGTTTGAAAAGTTTTAATGACTTAGTCTTGGCTCGCTGGCACCTGTAGACAAGATTAACCTGTCTTGGCTCGCTGGCACCTACTCGGCAATGTATGTCTATGATACCTGTATAATTTCAAAATGCGTTTAAATGTTGACAATACCTATACAAATACATAAGAACAGTTTTTATAAGTAATATGAGAATATATGAATATTGTCTGAAAGAAAAACTTGGTGTGTAGGGAATCAAATCCGGACCTTCCACGCACGCACGATGCCGGCGCTCTACTGTTTACGCCATCGAGCAACCGATTTCGCAAAAGTATTTACAATATACTTCCTGTCTGCTGTTGAAAACGTACTGAGACTAACGATGTTGCTTCCGGAATTACTTATTTTCGCGAAACATTGCAATGAAAATGTCATCTAAATGTATTTTCTCTGTTTTCTTCCCAACAATTACGGCACTAACCAGTAGATGATGCTGAGAGCTACATATTCAATTTTAAAATTCCAGAAAGCTAGCTAATTTTTAATACAAATATTTTTAAAAGGCTAATTGAGGAAATGTGGCCCTGTTTCGGTTGTCCGAAACAATACGATGAAAATCCCTCAAAAGTTTTAGTATTATGAGTTATATTTTGTATTATGAATATACTTTTTAAGTATCAATAAGGTAAATTACGTAATAATAATTGGGAAGTTCAGAAATAAGATAATTTAGTTCATCTCAGTTGAATTTCAAACAACTACGATTTACCACACATATCCAAAATGGTAAACTTTAAATATCAATTGGATTTAATATCTAAATCTGGTATTTTAACGAAAAGACAGTAACGTACTAATGAAAATCTATATACATGAGAAGTTATCAACAACGTTTTCGTAAGATAGTAGTGTACAAAAAGATTATTCAAGATGGCTATATTTAAATATTTATCTATATATGTATAACAGTTCCATAAAATCTTTGTCCAGTCGCCCAGCAATTTCTACTTGACTGGTTTTCATGATTTTTTTTTTTTTTTTTTTTAAATATTCGTATTTATGCCTAGATATGATATAAAGCGTTCCGGCCGCAGAGGTATTCCAGGTCGCTGAGTTGTTAACCCAATTTTGAAATTCCATTTTTCAATTGCTTCCATACAGTTTGACGTAACCGCACCGAACTTGTCATACACATTAGTCGACCTCAATAGGCAGTGTTGCGAACCTACTTAAAACTTCCAATTTTACAAGTGTGTTTACTTATTCGAATCTACACGAGACTATTGATTTTCACCAAATTTTACGTACATAAGCATTAGGTACTGGGACAGGCTATAAAAGTACTCCGAGCGCCGCAGTTGTAGTGTCCAACAAATTATAAAAATTCAATGTTTCAAATTCCTTCCATACTATTATGCGTATCAGCAACAAACTTGGCATTTAGGTACTGACAAAGATCAGATAGGTACTCCAGGTGTCGCAGACGTCACAGTTGTTAGTGTTGCAAACAATTTTTAAAATCAATATTTCAAAATGCTTCCACTCCATTGGACAGAGGAGTACAAAATTTGGGATTCACATACGGGGCAAGATCATAGGAGTATTCCAGGCGCCATAGACGTCACATCTGGCAGTGTTTCCAACCAATTTCAAAAATTTTAAATTTTACATTTCGTCCATACCGTTGGATCAAACTTGATATTTACGTCCTGTGATAGGTGTTGAAGTTACTTTGGGATGCCGCAATTGACATTGTTCCCAACCAACTTCATAAATACAATATTTCCAATTACTTCTACACTGTTTTAAGTCTCTCTAAAAAAAAACTTGACAAAAACATCATTCGATCTAATAGAAAAATACTGTGGGTGTCTCAGACCCCAATCACATCAAACTGTCAGTGTTGCAAATTTATTTTAAAATTAAATTTTGAAACCGCTCTTATACACTTGGATGAATCTGCACGACATGAATATTATTGGATACCAAGGAAAAAAATACTGCGCAAGTGGTCCCTCTTTTCAGTGTTGCCAACCATTGAAAAATAGTGCGGGTGGAGACCACAGGATTCAGCTAGTTTCCCGTATTTTGTTAAAAAACTTAATTTCTTCAGTTTTTGTATTTCTGTTTTCATTTCTTGTTTGGTGTAAGTTCAATGTTAATTTTAGCTAGCTAGTGAGCACAGAATTACCCAAGTTGTTAAATTAAACAGCTCACTATTAGTCTATAATACTCTACTCCAGGTATTATGTTTTTCCTTATATGCAATTTAGAACAATGAAACAGTCAGAAGGGTTGCATAAAGATATATTGCAGGATATGCTTGTGATCAGATATGAGCAGTCCAGAAGGTTACAAGTGACACTGACGAAAAAAAAGTTCTAGGAAGTCCTTTATGTATAACTCAAAAATATATGTAACACAAAATCGCCATATCTTGTACTCTTGTGAGTTTAACTCCCAGTTCTAGCTGTAGGATATAAATAAACACGTTAATTTAAATACAGTGTAGCAAAAATACAAATTCTTTACATACTTTTTTTTTAAATTAAGTTTTTTTCTACAATAAATGTAAAAGTTTGTACAGGAAGTGTCAGGAGTATATTACCACTTCCTGAAGAAGGAATTTTCTACACTTTTTGTGCCCTCTATCGTTCATGACCATTTTCTATCGATTTTTGGTACATATTTCACACAAAATATGTCTTTGATATTATAGCAAAATACGGCCTTGTAACCATCTTGAATAAAGAAAACACAGATTTCTGACAAGGTTGATTATACCTTGATAACCACAAAAAAACTGTTATGTTTTAGTTTCTTTTTGTGTTTTTTAAAAATATAATTAACCTTTTCATCAATCAGTGTTTTCTTTATAAAATATGTCCTTATATCTTCAGATTTTCCCATAAACTCATCCGTTATATAGCGAGAAAAGTGACGGATTTAGTATTTTTCGCAGTAGTTCAGTTTCAATCTCCGCCACGATATTGTTTTATTCAATACAAATCTAAAGTCTTTAAGAAAGGTAATAGTACAACAAAAACACTATTAGTACTGATCCTCTACATACTTTCATCAGAATTGCACAATATCTTATATCTGGCGCCCGAAAAGATTCATGTCTTGAAGCATATCGAGAAGGTAGATACATTCTAATCACGTTTCTCCTCCCTTCTTTGTTCCATGTAAGAATGTAATTAAGGTAGACCGACAGTAAGTATAAGGCTCTAGAAATAATCATTACTCGAAATTTGGTTTCTTTATTTGCAAAATTTAAAGCAAAACTAAATTGCTAAACCGTAAGAATAAGAATGAAACTCGAAAAAGCTGTTATAGTCAGTTTAATCCAGAGTCTTCCTATTCACTGTCATGATTTAGTTATTTTCTTCTTTAATTTCTACGATTGTTTCATGGACTCTTCAGAAAGTTCTGGTATCATCCAGTATTTCCTTTGTTTCATTTCCACAGTACTGATAAATGAATACAACTTGACAATGTTGCCAGATACTCAACAGGAGAAAGTCATTTCTTATCAGTTCAAAATATCATATGTTGCGTCTTTGACCATGTATATTGTCGTAAACTGCTTTGTATTTTTATTTTCCATCAGCAATTTTTTTTAAGGAACCGATGAATAAATGTCATTAATAAGATTAATTATAAAATGAATGTTTACTAAAAACAAAACTGAATTGAGCAATGGACGGTGAAGCAATGTTAGTTCTAAAGCAACTAATATACATGGTGGACACAAAATAGTGGTAAAAACTCTTTAAGTACGAAAAGTTCTCATCAAAATAACGAAGAATAATATGTTTGTAATTTCTCCAATTCGGCTTAGTTGCGGACCTTCAAGCTTCCGAAAGCGTTGAAAAATATTTTGTTATCTTAATATTTCCAACAACACTAGCAGTAGAGCTGATGCGCCATACTGGCGTCAAAGATTTGCAACCTGTTCTATCCAAAAATGCAAATTTCGAAATTTTGCGATGGCTGCGCAAGGGATACCCAAGAACTAAGGGATTCACTGAAATTCCTTGAAGTAAAGGTAGTTCGAAATGTGCAAAATTGGAAGATTTTCCAGCAGCTAACAATAATTTGTTTGCAGCAAGTCAATGTCTCAAACAGATTTCCTTTGGCAAACTACTTTTCCCAACACTGTATATGTGGACAAACTCAATGTTGAAAATTATTGCGTCAGGAGCAACGTGACAAAATGTATCAATAGTGTGCAACGTATATCGCTTGTGGGCTTCCGAGAAGTTCCTTATACTTAGAAGCTCCCTGAAAAAGGAAGACCTACTCAATTATAAAATTATATTAACACATGGTTCGCAAAGGATCATATAAACCTCCAGCGACACTCTAATGTTATCAATGCAAATGACTCGGACACTTTCAGAACGCATTCAAGCAAGGCTGCCTCTAATGTCTACAGAACCACTTCAGCAGCACATATCATACATCAAGCGTCTTAACGTGGGGTCCAGGTCACGTGATTAGTGAAGAAGGAATACTACGTTTGCTCCAGTCATTCTCAGTTAAGAGAAGACATAAAGCAGAAAAAAGTAGGGGAGTTGGGTTCTCGCTAGAAGAGTAACTGAAATTAGGTTACAAATTAAAGTTGGAAAGACATATCATATAAGCGAAATATTTTAACACCACTATTTTTTACGTATCGTAGATATGTTATAGAGAGTAATTAAAACATTTTCAAATGTATATTCGAGAAGTTTGCCTACTGTACATCTAATTAATCGATGTCTACATTTAGGCTAGTGCTACCATCTCGTTAGGTATCTGAACAAAATTCACCTGCATGTAGTAGAGTAAGATGGCGCGCTCTTTATTGTTATTTTTAAATTTTCAGAAGTTCAGCAAACCGTTCCAGAATCTCAGTAGACCATGATATTATCCAGTTGACGCTAGAGGGTCTACTGGAAGCAATCCCAAGCCAACCTCCAAATTCACAAACCAGCTTATCGACTGATATCATGGAACCTCAAAACTAGGTTCTAATACAACGATGCAGTATAACGACAATACCGCCATCTTGACTTTTATTAAATAGTAAGTGGGGTCGGGTCAACTGATATATAAATCTACTGTGGAATGTTCCAAGAAACCCCATGACGAAGTTAATTTTGGCATAACTTCATTCCTGTACGATAAAATGACACCTGAAATTGACCTGGAGAATGTGTGAGACGAACAATGAAAAAAGTTTTCTGTTGAAACAGTTGAAGGAACGAAACCTAAACGGTTACAGAAGAGGTTATCGCTATCTTGGGAAATATTTTTGTGTCTGACTTTTGCGTCATCCAATGTAACCGCCTTATGCAATATGGCAGACGCCATGTGAAGACCAGTTACCTCTTTTTCTTCTCTCTCGTGCTGGAGTGAATTCTAGAGTTTTGAATTCTCTAATAATATTTCTCTCAAATAAAATTACCTTAATTTCAATGTAACCTTCATCCATCCCTATATATGGCATAGATCACAAGTTGCATATAATGTGGTATAGTAGGGTTAATTTCAGCCGAAGATATGCACATACTTCTTCTGCGTCCTGTAGTCTTTGTACTCAGGGAGGTCTCGTGCCCATCAGACACAACTATCACTCTTGTCTCGTAGTAGTTATCAATGCTGCAAAATACACATAAGGGTGTCTTGAGAATGGCGGATATTTTGATTTGGCAACATTGTAAGGTAAGTGGCGAAACACAGCGTATAAAACTGTACGAGAAACATCTTGCCATTTAGTTACGATGAAGTGAATTGGGCGAGTGGGCGTATCTCCTGTTTGTGGTAAAAGACTAATTAAAAGAATAATGACCACGGTGACCTCTTGTTCCGAATTTCGATGGCATTTTAATCTAGCACGGCATTAACAAGTTCCATCCGCCCACGCAATAACCTGTGGTGCGGCGTGTCTTCGTGAGGCAATATTGGCCATTATTGTTTTGAAAATGGTGACGAGTTCAAGGTAACCGTAACTTTTGATCGCTATGTTGTTATGCTGGATAAATTTGTTGCGCGGGAATTGAATTACTTTTCTCACACTCGTGAGATAGTCTGGTCTCAAGAAGTCGGGGCAACGTCCATGGAACTCGTTAGTTGCTTGGCCACCGGGTAATTTCAGAATACGAAAATAAGCTATGGCTCACAAGATCCTCTGATCTGATGCTTTATGACTTTTTCTTGTGGGATCGCTTTAGGAACAAGGTGTACCATAGTCGACCTGATACAACCGAAGAACTGAAAGAAAGGATCCGTGATGAACTAGCTCAGATTCCTGTGAACAGTAGGTCGAGCTACGCAGAATTTTCCTCGACGACTGCAGGAAGATTAACACAGAAATGATGATTACCTTCTGGACGTTATCTTCAAGATATTAACCTACCCATCTCTTCAGGTGTATGGAGCTGCATCCTCTGTACCATTCATTGTCATGATTAAATCTCTTTTAACTATTTATTCTCTTCTATACATCTCCGTTTCAAAATGTCTCATATTATTTTAGACATCCTGCAGAACAGTTTGCTATATGTCAAAAAAATACTATAAATTATTTTATATGCATTTTAGTATTAGAAAATTTTAATCTTTATCACAGTAACAACTGCGGCGCCCGGAGTACGTCTATGACCTGTCCCAGTACCCAAATTCCAAGTTTGGTGCAGATATGGCAACGATATCCCACATAGCAGTTTTGATTGCCTCAAACATGAATCAAGCTTACTTTTGCAAGTTTGACAACTTATGCAAGGTTAGCAAATCAAACCAAAAGATTTAAATTAGGTTTGAATCAAACAGTCTTAGTTTACCAGAATCAAGGTTCAAATAACCTTGACATGACAAAAATGAAAAAATGAAAACGTTACCCTGGGTAGGATCTATCTGAGGACTGATACAAATGCTGTAGTCACCAGACCGCGGAACCACACTTTATTATACTTAGTTCATCAGATCGCAAGAGAAGCCTGTTCTAAAAGGATTGAATTTGGCGAATATTAGCTTACAGTGATACAGTTCTGGTGCGTGATTGGGACTTCATCGCCGTAAGACTATAGCAGAAGTGCAACAAAACAAAATTCAAATAAATTATAAGTTTGACAAAATTCCTCGTATAGCTACTTGTCCCCCCCCACCACCACCACAAAAAAAAACTTGAATTAGATTAGTTATAAATTTATAAGAACAAAGCTGGTTATGTTCCGCCAACAAGTTTGTTTCATGATTGTTTATTAAGTTTAACATAAATGAAGTTTGACAAGCTCACAGCAAGTGACTGACAACATTGTTGCAAGCTTTCATGCTATTTGAGATGGCTGTAATTAGAAATTTGGTTGGCCACACTGAGAACTAGGGTGACTGGAGTACTTTTATTAGTTTTTTTAGTGTCAAATGCAAGTGTATTCAAAATTTGGTATTGTAAATGGACGCGTGTAGATTTGTATAAGAAATTATATTTGAATAAGTTGAGTTCTAAAACAGTTTGGTAACTGGCAGCTGAGGTGCTTGAGAACGGTAACGATCACAGTATTTTCCTATCGTATCAATTAATTCTTGGTTGTTACACATCCAACCGTACGGAAACATCTTCTTGAAAAATTGAATTTTTGAAAAAAGTTTGTAACACTGACAACTGGGACGCAATATCCGACCCGGAATATGAAAAAATTGTATTGTCATCGGGAGTATGTATGTGCGCAAATTGAATTTTATTTGTGGCCTTAGGCATCTAAAGCTCAAGCCGGGATAGGGGAGGGGAAAGTATTGGGGATGTTTGCCAAGGCTTATGTTGAAGGTCCCGCCATTTTCATGGTGTGACTGAGAAAACACCCTATGAAAAACCTCAGTCAAGATGATCGGCAGCTGGGATCGAACCCACGACCAGGCGAATGCTATGAACCAACGCCAACGCTCTACCACTGAGCTACGGCGGCTTGGTAAATATGTGCGCAAAGTTAGAAGTCGATAAGATATGTGAAAGTAGGTCAAAAGTAGCTTATTGAAATTCGCCGGAACTAACAAGTGAAGTTAAATAAAAGCTTATAAAAATGCTAGTACCTTAGTACTTTTACAAAGATACTAGCACTTTTTTTAACGTAACCTCCAGGAGATAGGATTGCTAAATCACAGCCATTTTGTTAAGTTCGACTTCATCCTTTCCTCCTGTATCTTTTATTACAACGCAATGTATCACCTTTTCTCTTTTTCCGTGATATGGCGGCCATATTGGATGACGCAAGTATCTGACATGCGGGAACTTTTATAATATGATTATATTGGTTGAAAGGAAGTTATTGTCCAATTTTTACAAAGTTACTAACTTTACCTAGGTTTGGGTGACAAATTTCGCCTACAACCTGGACTATAAGTGCCATTTTCCAAGTCACGAGAAAAAAAACAATTTTCAGATTTCATTTCTCTATAAAACAACACGTCGCACGATTTAGAAACACTCAATACAAGAACTAAGCAATATGTTTGGACTCTTATATATGTTATAGCTCTAACATTGGATTACTAACTGGAAATTTTCAAATACAGGGCAAAACTCCCAGGACTTTTCTAAAAATGCAGGACATATTGAAATTGCAGAAATGAACACATTTTTTGGCAGAATCACGTTCGTCGTGCACATTTTTTTATCTAAAGGTGAAAGTTTTGTAGAAATAAAAGACATAATATTTCTGCTGATCTGTCTCTTACCATTTAATTGTGCTTTTCGCAATTTCGCGAAGAGAACCAAAAAATAGCGAGCGTGATATGTTGACGGTACAGGTAGTACAAGTTATTAAAATAGAGACAAATTACCATTCGTGGCCATCGAGTTAACAGTGAATAACACAAACAATACAAGCCCAGGTATAGTAACGCCTTGGTCATATTATTTATAAAATGCCGGATAGTTTCAAGGAAAAAGCAAATGCCGGCCTGACATTACCAGAAAGGTTAAAAAACCGAACGGTTGGTAACCCTAGTCTAACAACATATATGGAGAGACTGTTGTACCTTGAGCATAGTGTACCTTGGAAAAATCTTATGTTTCTGTCTCCTCATGGTATGTAGGAGCTACTCCGAACACTATGTTGTATGTTAACCTTCCCAGGAAGTAGCCTCGTGATTTTGTTATATTTGGGTTGCTGTATGTTGAGTTAATTGAAAACAAAATCGATAGTTAAAAGCAACTGTTTTCAGATTTAGTTATTATTTTATAACGTCGCTACCGTAGCTGTTTTCTTTGTAATGTAACACTATAAAAGGGAATTAGATAAGTTTTTCTATGACACACAGTTTCGTCCTACTTGCAACATTTCAGTATGCCATCATATTAGTGACTTCATACAGTCTTTTGTAACATGAAACCGACACATATCTTGTACGTTGGAACATGTACCTGAAGCTGTGTTCCAAGGTACATGAGCAACTGTACCACGGAACACTTCGCTGGAAATTTTTAAAGAATAAAAACACCGTAAAAGAAAGAAAGCAGAAGCCAAATAGGGTTATACATGGATGATTTATTGATTCGCTTATATTCGATAAATCTAGGCAATTTGGGGATTTCTAAGAGAGAAAGTTATCAACTAGTTTTATAACACTGTCGGTCTAGATATGAATTATTTTAGACTGACAAGAAAGACCGCATAGTTTGAAACACTTGTATGGATATTATATGGAGAAGAACTTCCGTATTGTGTTATGGACCATATGTGTAAGGTAATCTTGATAACTGGTAAGTGAAGACAAGGTTTTTATTCCAGATATTAGTAAAGTAATATGATATTTAGATGTGGTTGCTATGATCAACAAACTTTGGTTGGTTATTTGATAAATGCATATTGGAGAAAAAAACAGATACCGTCTATTAAAGATTTGATGTGGTTCTGGAAGAGATTTGATTATTTCCTTGTAGTACTTCAGGGTTTGGAAGATACCTTAGGTACAAATCAGCTAAGACTGATCTCACCCAGAATTTACTTTAAGTACTTAATAAAAGCCTATCTAGATAGTTCCAGTTTTACCAATAATTATTAGGATTAGTAATACTGAAGCAGTTTAATTCAGAAATCTTCAAATTTTAGGAGCACAGACATGGAATTAAAAAGTAGGATGTTCATAAAATTACAATTTGGAAAACATATATGTTGCATGATACAATACCAGGTGTATGCATAAGTTTTTGCTAGATTTTGTGGTAAAGAAAACACGTAATTTTCAAGGGAAATTAATTTTGTTTTATTCAAACTATTGCCCATCGGCTTCTACACATTTCGCCCATCTTTCAGCTAATTGATGCATACCATGCCAGAAAAACTGCTTGTCTTTTGCGGAAGACCATTCGTCAAGCCATTTTCCAACGTCTTCGAAATTGCTGAAGTGCTGCTCTGCGAGCGCATGCCCCATTGATGCGAAGAGCTGATAGTCAGATGGCGCCAGGTCTGGGGAGAACGGCGCGTGCGGAAGGATGTCCCATCCAAGCGATTTCAAGGTGTCTTTCACTGGTTTTGCTGTGTGAGACGGCGCATTCACTTTGCCATATCTTCGGGCCCATTCCGGTCGTCTTTCGATCAATGCGTGATTTACATTAATCATTTGTTGGCGATAGCGTTGTGCATTAACGGTTTCGCCGGGCTTCAAGAGTTCATAATACACAATACCGCTCTGGTCCCACCAGACACAAAGCATGGTCTTCTTGCCGAAGCGATTTGGCCTTGGTGTTGAAGGACCGGCTTCGCCAGGTGAAAGCCACGATTTTTTCAGCTTCGGGTTTTAAAAATAAATCAATTTTTCGTCACCCGTCACAATTCGATATAAAAAGGATTTTCTTTCGTGGCGTTGAAGCAGCATTTCACAAGTGACTTTGCGATTTTTCATTTGACGTTCATTCAAATCGTGTGGAAGCCATTTACCCAGTTTATTGATCTTCCCCATTGCTCGTAAACGTCTTCTGATTGTTTCTTGTGACACATTTAATACTTTTGCCAATTTCTGTTGAGTATGAGTTGGGTCATCCTCCAATAACACCTGCAATTGCTCGTTTTCGCACTTTTGTAGTCTACCAAAGCGCGCACTGTCTTTCACATTGAAATCACCACTTTTAAATTGTCGAAACCATGTCTCACATGTTCTAATCGATGGAGCGTGTTCACCATATGTTTCTACCAGCACACGATGACTTTCAACAGCCTTTTTCTTTTGATTAAATAAGAAAAGCAATGCGTGCTGCAAATGTTCTTTTTCAGGCACAAACTTCGACATGATCACTGAACGATAAAACAAAGACGCTAGTGTTTGGCGGACTCAACTTGTGTGTGTTTGTAGTTTAATGTCAGACGAACAAAATGACGTATGTGTCAAATGAATACGCTGCGTACTTTTCGCTGGCGCCAGCTCTTAGGTAAACCGGAAACTACTTATGCATACACCTGGTAGTTTCCCCTATTGTTATTCCTGTAACACCGCAATTTTCACAAAAATGGGACTTAGTGCCTTATTTACGTATTTCAAGTTTTAGTATTGTGAAACATAAAATCTAGTATTTTCATAGAGATCGTGGAGCTGACTCCACCTAAACTTGACATAATGTAGGGCAATGTTCTTAAGGATTTAACTGTATTTTAATGTTAAAACATTTTACCTTCTCTGTTATAATGAGAAGTATGAACTTTTGTAAATAAGATATTCACTGCTTTAAACAATAAGTTTATTTGAGCTTGGCTCGAAAACAGATGAATAACGAAATAGTTTCTCTAGAACGTGCTATGGCTCGGAGTTTGAATCAATATTTAACAAGATGTTGTTGTGGGATTATTTTGATTATTATTTCCTAATTTAAATATGATGTCGTTGCGGGAAAATATCTTATATTGAAATTTCGCTATGTTACCGAACAGGAGCCAGGAATTTCGTAAGATTTAATCTAGATTCTGTTAAGTAAATCAGTGGTTTGATTGTGCGTAGCCAATGAGAAATACCTAGAATGTGTAAACGTGGATATCATCATAGTCTTACTTAGTTTGAATGGATTGAATAAAGTTACTCAATGTACGTGGACATAGTCTCTTGTAATTCGATGAAGCCATATACGAATGAACCCATGCTATTTTCATGTCGGCCTGACTCTGGGTAGGAATTACTTTAGTATCCTGACAGAACCTCATTTGATTACACACTCTATTCTTAAGAAAGTAAGTAGTAATTCTTTATCAGAATTTAAGATTATATACATTCTCCATAGTAACAAGGCTCAGTTAAATTTCTAAAATATTGCATTAAATGTTAAGCACTCGCTCAGCTCAATTCTATAGACAAAAGATGAACGTGTCCTAGTTTCCTTGTTTCAATCTGAAGGAATCACTCTATAATTTATGGCAATATCTTTTTAACTGTCCTGTATGTTCTATTGGCACGTGCTATATAAGATTGCGCGATTTAATTTCCAATTGCCATGACACTCTGTACTTAGCGGCAACCCTGGATTCCTTGCCTAGAACCCCAGAAAGTGGAGAACGAAGAATTTTACTTATTTTTTTTAGAAGAAAAGAAAAAAGTGAAATGGGATGGTATCTTTATTGGTGCATGACTGTTATGTGTGTGTGAGAGAGAGAAAGGGAGAGAGAGAGAAATAAGAAGAAAACTTCTAATGCTATGGACCTAGAACAGGGAAAGAGAGAAAGGAGAGGTAGAGTGGTACACAATATAGCCAGGTAACAGTATTTCTCCTCCTACTCTGTCCGTGGTTCCCATCGCTTCGTGTGCATTTATTCCGTTAAAGCTGTATGTTAGTAGGACATGATCTAATCAGATAAAGTAGTCCAGGTTAAGAGGTGGATAGGAATTCATGCAAATTTGGACACGAAAACTGTTTTCCTCAAATGAGAAGGGGGACCTCCCTTCTGGGTTCATGTGAACTCATGTTGCTAATAACATCGTCGCACAGCAACGTTACCCTCTCTCGTTCAATTGCTGCACTCCACGAAAGACTCCAATCAATGTTATAGCAAAGCTCTGCTTCTTCTTTTACCGCGAGTTTCCTCCTTTATTGTCCTTTTGGAATTTTTTCATTACTTCTATTTCTTCATCTTCTTCGTTTTTGTTATTACGGTAATTTCTTATTAGTACCATTATCGTGATCATCATTATTAGTTTCGCTAGCAAAACCGCAAAGAACAATTCTTAGTAAACGAAAATATTGATTTTCTTTTTTTTATCTTAAGCAGAGGCTACAATGTTTTAAAACATGCTGATAAAATTGTAGTTGCGGTTGTGATATATCTACTTTTATTGATAGATCTACTTTTAGATCATGCAATGTTTTATTTGTAATCGTTTCTGATTTGCGAATCTGTCATAAAGCAGTTGGTATTATAGGAGAAAGCAGTGACATTACCATTACAGGGTTGACTTCAGGTAGCGCATGTTTCATACATAACCTAATCTAGCAAGAGCGTTTAATTACCGGTGAAATACAAGGTTACTACAAATAATTAATCGGATTTCGAATTTTCATAAGTATTGATGCATGAAAAGAAGCGTAAACTCGGTAAGTTTCCATCTGAGATACCAGGTGGCACCAGGAGAACACCAAGTGACACCAGTAAGAATTTCTCTTTACATACATGTTTAAACAAAAATTTTAAAATAAGCCACTTTCACTATTACAAAGTGGTAAGTCGCCACTGCTACAAAGAGAAAAAGAAACCAAATCAAGTCTATTAATTACATTAAATGCGGTTTCCTACTATAATTTAGCAATATTTGGTGTTCCTATTAATTAACGCGATTGAAAATTTTACTTTAATCTATTTCGGAGGTATGCCTAGTTTTGCGTAATTTAAGGTCCCAAAGCACAACACCCTGAACCACATAAAATTGACTAGCTCCCTCAATTTTTAAGATAAAACAATGATATTGGTATCGTTAAAAAGGTTACATTATGTTATGTAGCGTATATTTGAAAGTAACTTTCGACATCTGTGAGAATTTAGTGCTATAAAGTAATATAGTGAAAGAAACAAAGCTACAATTTTCGAATAAGAGCCGCCATACTTAAATATAGCAGCACTATATAAACACCAATATATATTTTATTGAAGCGTACGCGCGAAGAAACGTCTATGTTACATTTTGATTAAAAAAACGGCAAGGAAGTTGTAACTTGTCCGCAGAGCGGGGTGGCGCTGTATGATGTAACATAGACGTTTGTTCCATCAATCCAACACACTATTTAAGCTTGCGCATATTCACGAGAAGAGGATGTATCATACACTTTTGTTCCATGGTTTTTCTAGTGTATTTCCCTCTAGAAATTTCTGAATGCAAAGGCTATTTGTTGCAATATGCTCAAACCAAATGTAAATTCATATCAAGGACACATCAGAAAGCTTTTGTTTCGTAAATAACTCCACTTACACAAAAATGTCACATAGACGGTTTTTTTTTTCGCGGATACGTTTCAATTACTGAGACCAATCGTTATCGTCAATTAGTCGCAAAAACGAAGATTCTATTTTAATTTTAAGGTAAGATATTATCGTATAAGTCGGCACTCTCGCGAGTTCCCATATTGATGACGTCACTACGGGTTAACGGTCAGGTTAAATTTTGACAAACAACCGGAAAAATATTTCTTTGGACATTTACTTTAATAATATATACGTGTACAAAATTCGATGAGGGGGAAGGGGCTAGGGTCTACGGTGACCCATGGACTATTAGAGATTGGGAATGAAGACGGAGCAAGATTTATTACAATAGTAAATACGAGCGTGAATGTTGATTAATTTTGACCATCTTTATATTAGCCCTGAATGCATGGTACGATTTATTATTCTTACATTAGGATCACGTAAAATTTCACTAATATTAGGGTGTCCCGGAAAAAAATCGAAATCTGTTGCTACCTAGTGACAAACAGGGTGGGTTCATTCGTGTCAGAGACCTCTTGTGAATAATTTAGAACATTTTAGAAGTTCCGCATGGGCTTTGAAAACATTGCGAATGCAAACCTCACACTATATTGTTAAAATCAGGTCTCTAATCGCTCCATCATCGTATTGTTTTAATGCAATGAGCTTGTTCTATGCTTTTAATGTCCGTATGAATACAGTTTTCCCTTTGTTTATTGTAGGAAGCGATCCCAAAATGATCAATTTTATTATAAAATCGGTTTCGCTGCAATAATTTGGCTTTAGTACTTTACCTTAATACTCTACCGATATGGGCTAGTGACGTGTTCCTACCTATTATAATTTCTAAACTCTAAAGGCATATATGTGTCAAACGTTCTGCCAAGTTTCAATGCCTGCGGCTTAAAACACTTGCTGAAACATAAGTGTTCACTTTGTTTCTCTTCCTTATTTGAAAACACAAAATTTCGTTGGAAAATCTCGGTTGTAGAAAATACATTTTTATTTACGTCCAGGGGAAATTATATGTGATCGCTTTTACATAAAATATAGAAGAGAACATATCATCTTGATCGAAGAGCCAGTTCATATAGTATATAGGACACGTTTCTACTGAGTCAACCCAAGCGCACAAAACCGTCAGGAACACCTTTATGTTACTGACAGTACGATTGATTTCTCATCCTCAGCTTTCAGGCTGCATGGAACGGTGTGAATTCAGGAATACAAAATTGTTTAATTCAGTTCATAGAAATGATCATCGGTGTCCCGCTGCAACATGCGATGTACCCCTGGCGGTATGTACCGAGAAAATCTCGCCCGAAAGAAGCCAGGACCGACAGTTCAGTCCATATGGGTCAGTATGGCTAACAGAATTCATACATCAGCAAACGAAAATCAAACTGATATTTGGTTTTCGGTGAAGGTGGCTGCTTAAGGAGGGATCCAGTATCTATCGAACCTAACTTAACATTCTCACTTCCTGCCTTCTGAACTTAGTGACATCATCTTCATAGTGATTCTTTTGAATTAGAATGTATTTATGACCTTTAAGCATCTCAGGCCCAGGCAGGGATAGAGTGGAGGAGAGGATGTTGGAAAGTAGTCTGCCAGAGTCTAGTTTGTATGTACCATCCCGGCATTTGCCTTGTGCGACTCATGAAATACTCTCAGTCAGGATGAACGGTCGCTGGGATCATTCCCAGGACTTCCCAATTGTTAAGACATTGTTTTATCAACTGAGCTACGGATGTTCGGTACAAAGTGGTGCAAACTAATTGCTTTTTAGCGCTTGCGGAAAACATTCTAATTTCAGTGATTCCCAATTACTAAATCAAGGAATCAGAAGAGTCGGTTAGAGGAACATAAAAAAAGAAGTACCAATAAACAAACCGATGTGTGTGTGTTTGTCCCTGCAAAAATCAGATTCGACGGCGAGAATTACTGTGATATAATTGATTGGCTTACGAGTTCGATTACCCAATGCTCTTTAACGAAGAAGAATTGGAAGAAAATATAAGAAATTATATTGTTTGTGACGATAATATTCGATTGCTTTCCGTATCATAACCAGGGAGTGGGAAGAGTCGTCAAACTTGTAACTGAAGATTCTGTGTCCGTATTTGGAAGCCAAGCGCGGGACGGATTCCTTTGTGTGAAACTAAAATCGAGATATGAAATGTCGACATTTTAGGTTCGACTATTCACTTAGAAAAAAAATGTGAATGAGCTAAACCCATAAGGAAGATTTTGGGTGGCCGTTGGGAGGAGGTCCTTGTCCAGGCACCTCCAAGTGGAGAGTTCTGGGCTATTTACCGGGACTCTGAAAACAACGAAGAGCCAACCTTCTTCAAAATATCGAAACAAAACAACACTGCAGTTACGAGGTACATTTCAAACTCCAAACCATGCTCTGTTCGCGCGGAATAATTGGAGCAAAATGGGTTATATCATGAAATTGAGTATTTGCGGGGACACTTCAAAGATTAAACAGGGCGAAAATTGTAAAAGACTGAATTAAAATGGGCGCAATCAACTCGTTTATCAAAAAATCACCAAACAACTCAAACACTACCGTGATGTTGGATTAGAGAGCCGAATTTAGAAATGTGCTGTGCGGGTTACATAACCCAATATTTTCAAACCTGATGAGGAACCGCAAAAAAAGCAAATCCAAGAAATCTGAAATTACTCACACGAGGTCTCTGAAATCAATGCACACTTTTTGCCACTAAGAAACGATATATTTATTTTTTGGAGGGACATCCTATTTACTGCAGATACAAATGTATTTTGTAAAAATCGTTTTGAATACAATTGATATTGACTAAATAAAGAAAATTATCCTTCTTTCCTCCTATGTAGTAATACAGCAAACGTTTACAATTGGAAAGGGTAAAAAAATTGCTCATTTTTCGTTATTCCTTATATCGAGTCATGTCATGGCCTCAACAAGCTCTATCTTCCCATTGTTCCCTTTATTTCATCCTCTCCTTCTCATCTTCTCTTTGGTCCCAACTCTTTTTCTTTTCCTAGCCGTTATTCTTTCTTCCCTCCACCCCTCCATACTCCGCTTTAGCCTTTGTCCCGCTTTCATCATATTCTCTTTCCTTCCTTTTTTTCTCCCTTCATTCTTTCTGTGAGTAGTTTCCCCCTTTCATGCCAGGGTGGCTTCCTTCTACGTTTCTCTGTTCTTCCCAAAAGCATTTCTACTGCTTCTACGGAGTGTGATCGTCAGCTGTCCCTGACAATCTGATTAGACCCATGAAAACTCGCGCTTGGGTGGCGCTTGCGTTGTCTCTCTCTTGTTCTCTCTCACACTCGCTTTCTCTTCCTCTCTCTCTCTCTCTCACACACACACACGTATTATATATGATAGGCATACATCCACCCAAGTACCTATCTAGATATTCGTGTTTTGGACCTGAGAACCTCCTGAAACAGAAGCAAGTGAGCGGACCACCTACAGATTCCCAACTACCTTGCTGACAGTTGAACGTATATTATTTTCTCCGCTTTTCTCTCCATTCTTTTGCAGAATTGCTTGGATCTCAAACATGTGAGATACAGTCTCCCCCTCTGTGCCTTTCCCCCTGTCCTTGTCTCTCTTCTATTTCAACTTCCGTATCATTTTTCGTCCTTAGTCCTTATAGATTATACATCCCCCCTCCACACTAGGTTTTATCTTGTTCATACGTACAAGCCAGCTGTAGGATGTGTTATAATAGACAGTAGGAAGGAACCCTCAAATATAAAGCATATCGAAGACAACACACAACAAACCAATGCAATGTATTGTCGGTTTTTGTATTTCTCTTCATTTCAATATGTTCCTTTTTCATCTGTGTTTTATATTTTTTTTCTTTCTAAAAAAAAAGAAAACAACAAAATTTCTGAAACAGACATTTTCGATTACTTTATTGGAGAGCATTGTCGTTTCCAGGTGGAAAAATGTTATGCATATTGGTCGTGACATTATATTATCTTTTTTTGGGGTCTTCAATGTCGTTCGAGTATTTCTTTTTGAAGCATTATAATTCAATAATGGAGACTTTTTTTTTCTCTCTTTTCGGTACCGAATTATTGTTACAAAACGACCTTTTCGTGAAGTTTATCAAGTGCTGTGAACAGGTTACATAATAATATATACATATTTAAGAACAGACAAGAAAATAAATACCTCTTGTTCCCTGTAGTTAATTGATTTTGACTAAACTTCGTACACTTGTCTATTAATTAAACAAAAATCAAAACTTCACGCCCCGATGTTAGGAACACAATTTATTATTTATCTTTCGTATTAAATATACATATTTCATGCACATGACAACGTTTCGACTACGTCTGCAGCAGGGTTTAAAAAGTAGGGTTGACCGGGTAGTATTTGAGTATAATAAGAGCAAAGCCAAAATTTTCCAAAACCGACGTACTTTGGAGTTTAAATAATTATGCCATAATCTACGTACATTATTATAGTACGTATTATATATTAAAGAATAAAGAACCTGTTAAAACATCGAAATTCTGAAAACGAATTTAAAATAAAAATGGCAGAATTCGAGACTTGTAAACATCACGAGGCTATTTGGGTTGCTCAGGGGGCTATTTGGGTCTTTCGCCGTATCAACATTGTTTACATTAATCACATTAGCGCTAATATATATTCTTAAATTATACCCTTTTCTATATAATTTGTGAAAAACATACAATTAATAAACATTTCCCCTCAACCCTGTTTGTTTGGAAAAAAAACTTCAGCCAGCGAACAAACAGCTCTTCACTAACGTATCCACTATCTGATAAGGAAGCATGACAAGCCATTGGTAGATTGTTGACGAATTATTCTCTCATATGCTGACCTTTAAAAATAACAAATGGTGGGATGTATTGTCCAACTGAGTTGTAAGAGACTATCACGATAACATTCTCACCTCTTTCGACTCTAGTGAGAGCAACCACCTCTTTTTCCCCTTCTTGGCAATGACCTTGCTTTGGTTGTTGTTAAGAGGAAACCCTGTTTCGTCCACGTTGTATATACGCTGTGGTTTTGTGTTGACACTAATCGTTGATGTAGCAGATTTCAACGGCTGAAAAAATAACACTGCTTCCTTATTAATGCCCTCAGTACGAGCTCTTGAAAGTCCCTCAGGCTTTCGTAATGATAAGTTCGGATGTCTCTTCATGAAACTTGAAAACTAATTTTCACTACCTAATCCTTTGTTTCTCCAAGAAGGCGTAATTTGATTTATTAGTGCATATCGATGAACAGCTTTACGAATCGTTTCAGGGGTGCAGGCTAGTCCTTTTCCTGCGAGATCATAATTCGCAACATGAACTCTTCCTCCTGTTCTTCTGTCAGTACTGTGGGATGTCCTATGGTTTTCGGTTTTGCACTTTGAACTATTTCATCATTATCACCCAAGCATTCGACCTGCACTTTCCTTCGCAGAGTTTCAAATTTACATTGCAAATCTGCGAAGCTCCATGTAAACTCAATTCACGTTTTGTTACAGTTTTGATGACCTTCTCCATGTCTTCACTATTTCACTTGTGATTTGTTTTGATTTGTATGTCCGTACCATCTAAAAAGAAAATGAAATGTTTTGTTTTACATACATGCATCATGTAGGATAAACCATAAACACAAAATTCAAATCCATAAATTAAATAAATTCACATAAGATTACACCTGACTCAAATAGCCCCCATTGACTCAAATAGCCCCATTTTTTTCGACTCAAATAACCCCGTTGTGCACTACTTGCTTACGTAGGAAGTACTACTTTCACATGAGACAAAGGAGAGCAACAAAAACGGCGTTTATAACAAGCAGACGTTCTGTTTTACACGTACGGTAATAATTTTACAAATATATGCATTTACACAGGTTCAGCACCTTATATCATACATACACTATTTTATATCTGAGCAAAATATGAAGTATTGCAACTCACCTTGCTCAGAATAGTCGCAAATTCATAGCAACTGATAAGAAAGCAGCAGATCAACTACATACACACCCTTCCCTTTACCAACGAATTCACAATTGAAGGCAGGTTCAGCGTACTGGTGCCCATTTTAAATGCGGAGTGACATTTTTTCTTACGTTTGACCCACATGGCCCCTTGACTCAAATAGCCCCGGTATACCCTATGCAAAATTGGCGCGCCACGGTCACCAATCATTAGATTTGGCCACCAGTAGTAACATCTGGTGGCCAATTTTGGCCACCAATTCTTTGCTCTAAATTCTCATCTCTGCAGGTATCAAGATATTGCACAGGGGTCAAAAGTTAAAATTGGCTAGACAAAATTAATGTTCTCAACATTATTATTGCTTAATTATTTTGTGCCGCACCATAGCCAAGTTACAGTTCTTCAACTCTCTGCACGCAAAACGCTTCTAAGCATTCAACGTATGACGCAGCAGCCCACAGAAAATCCTGCAATTGCAAATACAGCCAATTACTTGGCTGGTGAGCGAGAAAGTCCAATGAGGTGATAGCGGTGTGTGAGATATGGCAGAATATTTCTACATGGGAGAGGTATTTTCGGGTACGTATTGCCGTGTCAGTGTCCCAGAAACAATTGTGGTAAATGCACTTAAGTGGGCTTAGAAGTGAATACAGTAAACAATAGAAACTCCACATTAGTTTCTAGTTTTAGCAGAGACACAAATGTGCAAAAATGTTCCGCGACTGCCCGTGCATTTAAACTTGCGCTAGTCTGCAGTTTAAATTATTATCTTTAGTGCCTTTGAAGCAGTTTTTGCCTTTTCGTGCCCCTTTTCTGGTGACAAGTTGCTTTGTCGTGGATTGCAGTCAGCAATGAGCGCTTCAGTAACACATATGGAACCATGTGAAGTTGTATGGATTCTGCCTGCCGTTTCTTTAGAGCCCAGTATTGCCCCCATTCATCATTGGAGGCAACAAAGAATTGATTCTTTGATACTGAACAGTTCTTTACTAGTCAGCAGTCTATCTTAACCGGTACAATAGGCGCGGCATAAGAGTATCAAGGAATATCAGGAAGGACGACATTCTAGGAAGTGTTCCCACAAGGAAATTTTCGTGATATACTGAACCACCTTCTGGTTAGTTTTGATCCATTTATAAATTATCTTTCAAAACGCCGACGAGTAAAAGGTATTCACTCCCACAAGAAGTGAAGAATTTCGTAGAGGATTCTGATTCAGCTACACTTGCAGGATTCTGATAAATCAGAAGAAACCGATGATGACGATGATTTTGTTTCTTCTTCTTGTTGATGATGATTTTGGCTAGTGATTTTAGTGAGGCATTATCTTGTAATTGTCAGACTTCGGTAAACTTCGTATTTTGGTAAATTTGAGTAAATAATGGCCTCTGCGCATTTTGATTCGCTTATCTGTTAAGTTTCTAAAATACATAAAAACATCCCTGACCCAGCCAGGATTTGTTCTCAAGATCTTGAAGACGCTGGTCTGACGCATAAGACCAAGCGATCTCAATGGTCGGCTCGTATAATTGTTGTTTGACGTGGTAAAGTGTACTCACACTTTACTTACATATTTTGCTGTTTCATTCAAAAGTAACGTTTTCCATCAATTACCATCAGTCTTTGTGTTTATAGCAATCACGAAACCAAGCATTTTAAACATGTGAAGTTACTTAGTTCAGCGATCGAAATTTTGTCCTGCTAGATTTTATTTCTGGCTCACTGTGCATTGCTGGTGTTCACCACCGTCCTGTATTTCATCTTGGTGCTGCAAATCCATTATTTTCTACGCATTTTCGGCACGCCGTCTTACGGCTGTAGTTTGTTCCGACACCGCCGCGCCGCAGCAGTGTGAGTGTGTAATAAAAATGGTCATTCGCCACCGCCGTTAAATTTCTCGTTCACTGCAACGTATTGCTGTGTTCTTTTCACAATCACATTCTTCACAATTTATGTAAACGTCAGTAGGCCACCAGTGATTACAAATAGCTAACAGACAATTCTTCAGGTGGACTCATTGCCCACTAAATTTTAGAGAACTTTTTAAATACTGGACTGTCGCCATCATCATGTGGACAATAAATCAAATGAGTGAAATACTACTCGTTTTGAGCGGGAAAAGGGACCAACCACCCTTTTAGAGTAAATTTTCATCGGAGAAAAGATTATAAATTTACGCTCGAAAAAGATGGGATTTATGGTAGTCCATTTAAATGGGAATGTAGACATATTTTTAGGTTTACAAGCCCCATACTTTTTCTAGTCATGCATAAACAAATTTATTGTTACTTTTTTTTAGTACGAATTGTTTAAGAAAAGTATGTCTTTTAAAAGTACTTTTTTAATAATTTGTTTTGAGTTATTTCAGTATTTGGATATTTTTTCTCAAGCTCATCTTTTATGACCAAAATCCTAAAGTGTTCTGAAACCAGTCAAACACAGCATCTTTGCAAACTAGTATTTGTTTTAGGATAAAGAAGTCTATATTAAAATATATATATATATATTAAAATATTCTTTAATAATATATAAATATATGAAAGTAACAATGGAATATTGTATTGTCACCCAACTTATGTTGCTATGCAAACTTTCATCATTGTATAACGTCGGGAAATGAGTTAAATTAACGTTTCAAGATGTGAGATACGATGGATCGTTGTGAATAAAGAAAAGTCTGTAAAGCCAATATGACCTAGGCCGGATATTTCAAAGCCGATTTTCTCGGCAACGGCGACGAAGTGCATTTTAGTGCTTTGCCAAATTAGTTCTTCTTGCTTTCGTTTTCGATCTATTGTGCGTTACAAGGAGACAGATGGTCAGACAAATCAAGCAAAAGTTGAAAGACAACAACAACAAAAAAAAAAGGATTTAGGTTTACTAAAAAGAAATTTCATGATCACTGTACGTATGAATTAGATACGAAGAATGTAGGAAGTGTCATTAAAAAGGAGAACGAAAAATTGTGCAGCTGATTGTGTCGATTGAATATCACCTGGGTATAATTTGGGGAGAATGAACGAGATTGAATAGCTGTGAGAAGATGATGGGTGTTTAAAAAATTTAAACAACTAACTAACTAACTCTATGGCTTATAGAACTCGCAAGTTCTTCGCCGCAGTAACAAACGTTCGCCATTGGATTCTATCCTGGGCAAGATCAAGCCAGTTTTCACCACGAACACCCACCTATCGAAGATTTCTTCTAATATTGTCCTCCCAACGACATATCTGTCTTCCCAATGGTCTCCTTCCATCCGGCCTTCCAACCAGGATAGAACATAATCTTCGTTTTCCCCCCATCCGAGCTACATGTCTTGCACACCTTAGTCGTCGCAATTTCATTATGTTTACAATATACAGCCCGTGAATCGTACAGTCTTGTGAACTGTACAGTCCGTGGAGTTCTTCATTATCCAGTCTCCTCCATTCTCCAGGCATTTCGTCGCGTTTCTACCCGTATATCTTTCTCAAAACCTTGTTTTCAAACACACTAGGGTTGTACTCCAACTTTCACAACCGTAAAGTATAACCGACAGAATAACCGTTCTGTATATTTTTAATTTCAACTTCCTTGATATTAATCGCGATCTTAGAAGTTTTGGACTGAATAAAAATCATGTGTTACCCGATACTAAGCGACTTTTATTTCTTCCGTGACCTCATCTTTGCTTGTTACGTATGCTTCCCAGTATTTAAATTTGTTTACTTTCTCTACAACCTCATCCCTAATTCTTGTGTTTTTATTTCCGTTATCCCCTGTGTTTTGCCTTGTTATCAAGTATTTTGTTGTATCTATGTTTACCTGTAGACCTTTCTCATCGCACGCTTCTACTAAGACATCGGTATTACTTTGTAGCGCATCTATACCGTCCCTTATTAAATCTACATCATCCGCGTATACGAACAGTTGATTCAAACCATTTAATGATAGTCCATTTTTGTCCTCTTTAATTTTTAAAATCACATATTCTAACGTAAAGTTAAACAGTAGTAGGGACAAGGCATCAGCTTGTTTCTATCCGTTGCGAATCTTAAAACTATCTGACATATTATTATCTATCCGTAATCTGCTTATGGGATCGCTCAGACACATCTTCACTAGTTGAACCAGTTTTTTCGGAATTCCAAATCGTATCAGCACACTGTATAAATTTTCCCTTTTGATAGAGCCATATACTTTCTTAAAGTCAATAAACAGTCCCATTGTATACTCATTTCTTCTCCAAAATTTGTCTCAAGGCAAACATTTGGTCCAACGTGGATCTATATCTTGTAAATCCACATTGGTGATCTCCAATTATTTCATCTATGTATACACTTAGGCGTGTTAACAAAATATTACTTAACACTTTGTAACATGTTGAAAGTAACGAGAATCCGCGGTAATGATTACAGTCCGATTTATCGCCTTTTTTGTAAATCGGAACTATTATTGAGTTTTGCCATCTCATTGGAAGCTCCTCCTTTCTCCATACGCAGTTCCTTGGTTAGTACCCTTCCTCCCGCTTTAATTAAATCGACTGGAATATTATCTATTCCTGATGATTTGAATTTTTTTAAATTTCTTTACCGACATTTCGATCTCGATCTCGCTAGTTTCGGGTATCCCCGGTTCTGCGGTTTGGATTTCAAATTCCTCTATTTGTTCCCCGTTGTGTATATTAAGAAGTGTGTCGAAATAACTTTTCCACACATCGACAATTTTAGTCGAGTTCGCCTGAAAATCTCCACGTTCATTTCTAGCCATTGCTAACCTTGGCTGGTAGGTAACCTTTTCTTAACGAGTTTACCCCTCTGTATAGGTCTCATATGTTATTTGTCTTTCCGTCTTCCTCTATCTCCTGAATCATGTGCGTCAGATATTCTCACTTTTTGTTTCTGAACCTGTGTGTGGTGTTGCGTTTCGCGTTACTGTAGTGGTTGGTATTTGCTTCACTTTTCTTACTTAGCCATCGTTGCCTGGCTTGATTTCGTTCCTCATGAAGTTTAAGACATTCATCATCAAACCAAGGTTTGCTTTTCTGCTGTTTATTCTCACCTACACGTTCCTTTGCTGCGCTCTTAACTGTTTCACGAATTGCCTCCCACATCTTACTTACATCAATTTCATTAATATCAGCTTTAATGTTACATAATGCGTTTAAAAAATAGTACATTTAAATACGTGACTGCAAGTGTATGTAGAGAAGTTGTTCTCGCTTGGATCTTCTGTGAAGACGCGAGTGGTTTGGTGTACCTAAATTTGAAAGTCTGGTATTGTGTATGTTTACTGCATCGGATAGAATGACGCCGAGGTGATCGTCAGGTAAGAAACCTGCATCCAATCAAAACGATCATCCTGAGTGTAGTGCCAACTTTTCGTATAATTGACGTCGGAAAGTAATTTCTCTTTGAGTTCAAATTGGTGTCTTGCAGAAGATTTACTCTTTTCTTAAGCACAACATTTCGCAGCAATCTATTCAATATTCTGAATACCTTTTTATGTTTGCAGCCTCTAGAGAATGGAATTATAATTTGGAGTCACTGTTACTTGTAACTGACGAGTACAACACAAAAGTTTTATATCAATCCTGATGGCTGAGAATGAAACGAGTGTCATCCTCAAAACTGCAAGACATTTCTTGCTTTACATTTTATTATCGTGATCGGTGAGAAGGCTTGCTCGCACATATAGGAAGTTGAAAGGTCAAAAGTAGGTATGTTATTTTATTTTCTCAGATTATGGTACTCTTCCACCAATCCAAGTCAAAATTAAGAAGAAGAAAAAAGCTACCGATGCAGCAGTCTCCCCAAATTTAACTTTCCGTGTAGAATCCGCGTAGAGAATAATGAATTCGTCTAATTCACTAACTGCGAAACTTAGTTTCCTCTTCATTGCTAAATCAGCTCACACAACGCAATCAAGATTCTCAATGAAAAGTTGTGGCAAGTACATATCTATTATAGCTTGATAGTGGTCGAGAATGATATCTTTCAGCTTTCCCAGGTCTTTATCCTCTTGTCAGATGAGCAAGAAATGAAATCTGATGAAAATCCTCTTCGTGAGTTGCCAGTCTAAAAGATCTCAACTTTCTCTTGAAATCCTTTATGTTGTTGGTTGAGAGTAAAACATTTTAGTTCTTCAGTCAGTTGGAGAATTCAACACATGATTAGTTTTGTTTATTCCCAATTAATTCAACATCTCCTTGGCTACAATATAACGCGGCACCCTTGGCCAATCTGGCAGCACAACCGCTGGAAATCACTGATGTACGGTACGCAGTTTAAGAATCTAATAAGAACGATAGAGGTGAAACATTAAATAAATCAGTGTTAGTAATAATTAAAATTAAAATTATTTTTATGCCTTAAGAAAGAATTACAAGAAAGAAAGCAGATCGACAAAAAAAAATTCTGGATAAAAAAAATTGCTTTTATGTTCATCGTGTCAAGGAAAGAAACTACGAAAAACGGAGGAGAAAAAAACAAACAAAAATATTAAGAAAGATTGCAATTAAGATATTCGGTACAAGGTACTTTGGGTCACCACTGTAATGAACATTGACGGTGTTTTTCCATACTGATTTCTGGAGTTTGTACCGTTTACACACACACACACATATATATATATATATGTGTGTGTGTGTGTGTGTGTGTGTGTGTGTGTGTGTGTAGTGTAAGGAAGAAAGGAGAGGGAGCGAGGATACCGAAAAGAAATGAAGGTAATCGAGCTGGCACGAAACTCGGCGAGATAATTTGTGCTGAGAGCTTTGGATGCTCAACGCCTATCTCTATCCAAAACTCTCTCTTTCTCCTGTCCCTACTCTTTCCATCTCTCTCTCTCTCTCACACACACACACACACACTTTCTTGCTTACCAATGATATGCAACCTTCCTTCCCTCCTCTTTTTTCTCTTTTACTACTACTACAGCAACCACTTCTGTACCACCCTCATTTCTTATCCTACCTTTATACCCTACTACCTTGTTGCTATTCCACCATCAAGTCGCCGTCTTCCTTTTCCTCCTAACTCATCTCTATTTCCCAGGGGAGCAGTAACCGTTAAAACACTAACGGTTCTAATTAGTGAGACTAATGCGCGCTGTCAGACGCTGAACGTCACTTAACATGTCTCTACGATAGAACGACTCTCCCGTTTCTCCTCCCTTCCTCTCTCTCTCTCTCTCTCACTTCGAAAACTTCCCACCCACCCCTTGTTCATAGCCAGAACATTTTGCGGCGCCTTCGATTCAATTCACTTACTCTTCATTCTTTCCGCAATTGCCACTTGCGGAGAAGAAGAAATGTGGTTTATTAAAGTTACTTTTTGAACCAAAATTAGGCGAATATCTAGACTGAGGGCCACAGTTCGGCATTATCTGTATCACTTATTCATTCATCGAGACAATAAGATACGAATAGAAAGAATTTAGACCATGATGTTGTTGTGTTTTCCTTCTTGCTGGTTTGTTGATATTTGATGGCCAATTATGTTTGCAGATTCCTCTCCTAACTGCTCTTTCTTCCTGTCTCTCAACAACTGTAGTCCCCAAAACTTTAGTCCGGGAAGCCACATTATCCATCTTCATTACATTCACCTCTTAGTACTTGTCACTACAAGGATAGATGGTGAGTTTTGCAACTTTGCTGCATACGAAATTGCAGTCCCTTAACTTTCAACAGACAGAAACAACGTAGGATTACTATATCGCCCACATGTGTACGGTAAGGACATAAATATCTCTGTAAACCATTACACAAGTTAGTGGACTTACTTCCGTAATTGTGAAGACCAACACTTTTGCTCTATGCTGCTCAAAGAACAAAGTGCAACTTCTGTCTTATGAATTTTACAGATCTCGTTGTTTTCGTTCTCAGAAAGTTACACTTACAAAAACTGTTCCCTCTCTCTCTTTGTGTGTGTGTGTGCGTGCGTGCGTGCGTGTATGCGTGTCGGTTTTATAAGACTAACTTGTTCCCTCTCTAAAGACACTCTATGTCTCAAGTGGGTACTAACTGGTTTAAAGAGCACTTTCGGAGACCAGTGAGGGACAGGTGGGCGCTGTGTACTAACAACACTGAAGGGGTCGAAGAAACTATAAGACTAAGTTGCTTGATTAAGTAGCTTTTCTGCATTATATTATTTAAAATATTAGTTAGATAAAGAGACACTTGAATCCGTAACGTGTTGCTGCCATTTGAAATCTGATGTAAAGGTGATATTTTCTTATTCTATGGTAGACAATCAAACATAAATTAGCTGTTGAAAGTCCGGCAGCCGAGGGGTTATGCCCAAAAAAGTTTTTGTATAAAGTTTTTTTTTTTTTATTGTTGATAAATTTTAACTTTTAAGTGGAGGTGTATTTGAGACGAAAATGGATGATAAAACCTTGTCATCCTTGGGCAAATCCCTCAGTTCAAGATGGCGTCCGCCGATACCATTACTATTCAACGCATTGTTCCATATGACCGAATAATATCATATAACACACCCAAAATTTTGATGTTAAGTATTTCTATTGTTAGTAATTTTGAAGAAGAGTCTATTTAAGATGAAAATGGCCGATAATATTTTGTCGCCCTTGAGCAACTCCCACAATTCAAGATGGAGTCCGCCAATAATGTCACTGCCCAACGCATTATGACATATGACTGAATAATGTCGCACGGCACACTCAAAGATTTTGTTTTAACTTTCTTAAATGTTAAAACTTTCAAGTAGAGTCTATTTAAGGAAAACAAAACTGCTGTGACATCTTGTCACACTTAGAAACGCTCACCAAAATGGCAACCGCCGATAACATCACTTTTCAACACACTGTGCCATATGACTGAATAACATGCTATATCTTACTATGCAATTATTAAGAAGATAGAACATACCACTTTGTCAGTTCGAGATGTTCAAGATGGCAATTGTTGAAGTAATCTTGAAGGAGCATATTAAAACAGTCGCCTTTAAGCAGCATTGAAGCGGCTGCTTCAACAGTGTACCGGTATTTACGATATATTTTTGAACTCATTTTCTTCCAAGAGTGCTTTCATACATAAAAGAATGCGGTTGAAATTAAAATATCTGCTGCATATTATTGGTTTTTCAACTCTTCTGTTTCATAGTTCTGCAACTGTTGAAAGTATTAAAAAGTGAAAAACACAGAGCTGAAGTGTTAATTGCATCAGGGGTATTATTTTCCTAAATATGTCAAGAAATCATTAATATATTTAATATTGACCTTAAATACCAATAATAAATAGGGCATTCATTACCTGTAAACATCTACGTTGACACTGGTTCTAGCTCAAAGAGAAAACATACCTCACGTCATAACTACTGTTCGAGAGCTATCCTGCAATCCAGTTATTCGGGAATAAATAAGGTCACTATCAATTAATATCCTGTCATAGTCAACTGAAGTGTGTTTCTTTGCTTTGGATCCAAGCACAACGAGCTTTGGTATTGGCAAGAGAAAGCTTGATGCATCCTTTCTCAAACGTTTGTATTTGCTTCCTTCCGATCATTACAGTATAATGAAAATTAACTGTTGATGGCACATCACCCGCGGTACTATGTTTACAATGTTTTTCGGATCAGTTCTAGGATCCAGAAGGTCGATTAGACCGCCCAGTCTGTGCTTATTCCATCTCTGTCCACAGCATCTGGTGAAATTCTAACTTTCATTTCCTCTTTGTGCTTGTCTTGTATTGTATCTTTACTGCCTTCACACAACAGTTGCAAGTTATTTTCAAGTACGGCGCAAACTTACTATGTTCTCAGTGTTTTGGGACTGAGAAGTGAGGATAATGACGATGATACCACCTGGCGTGTAACCCTATCTCATGAAAAACGTATTTATCCGTATGTCGATCCAGAAACCATTCCAGAAGGCAGGATTGTGCTGCATGACACTTCTCTTTAAGAAAATGATCCTCAATAGTATAAGGATATGTTTTCGTGAACCTGAGGTACATGCCAGTCAGCTTCTTTCTTTGCTTCTACCTCCTTTACCATAAAACTGATTTTATGAGCACATCAACCCACCGTTGAGATACTACATTGGCATCTCAAAATAATGATGAAATAAAATAACTGATATTCTGTATGATTCTGTCTTATGACGCAATGCGTTGAGCAGTGACGTTATGCCTGGTGCCATCTTGAACTATTGGTGTTGACCAAAGATGACATGGCGACACAAGCTATTCTAATCTTAAATAGACTTTACTTCAAAGTTACTAACGATAAAAAATACTTAATACGAAAATTGTGGGTGTAGATGATATTTTTGTTATATGACACAATGCGTTGTTGAACAGTCACGTCATTCACGAACACCATCTTCAAATTGTGTCAGACATTTTCATCTAAAATAGACTCTGCTTCAAAGTTATAAACAATGAAAATACTTAATACCAAAATTTTGGGTGTTCCATTTGAAATTATTAGTCATATATCATAATGCATTGAACAGGGACGTTATTGGCGGACTCCACCTTAAATTGTGGGAGCTGCCCAAGGGTGGCAAAGTGTCATCAGCCATTTTCATCTTAAATAGACTCTTCTTCAAATCTACTAACAATAAAAAATACTTAATAACAAAATTTGGATGTGTTATATGACATTATTTGGTTATATGGAGCAATCCGTTGAACAGTAATGGTATCGGCGGATGTAATCTTGAATTGTGGGAGTTGCCCAAGGGTGACAAAGTGTCATCAGCCATTTTCGTCTCAAATACACCCTACTTAAAAATTATCAACAATAAAAAAACAGTATAGAAAAATTTTGGGTTCAGGGCAAAAAAAAAAAACATTTCGTTGCCTGTCTATATAGATGAGTGTACAACAGAGAGACTCAAACCAAATGCCTCTAACTTTAGTTGCTTCTTCCAACAGAAGAAGATGTAACATTTGTTTGTTATACGCACATATGGCTCAGACATTCGCTCCTTTCTTTATCATATTAGGGATACACAGCTAGTTTGCTTCAACTGTTGGTAGATGATACAATATATCTATGTAGGGGTAGAAATGATACCCCCAACCTCATCCTATATATATACATTTGAATATTTTATCCTCCCTGTTAGTGTGCCATGTATATTCATGATTCTTTTATCTCTATTGTTAGAGTCTCGTTCCACTATCTCTTATTTTAGATTGCCGAGACAATTGTTTTTGTAATTACCAAATTAAAATGTACCTTTTTACCTATACAACACACATTTACTATACATGAAATAGAATTGCTTTTGATGCGCAATTCAGTACATATGGTATATATCTTCCTCTACACTGACCATTAAATAAACAAACTAAAATAAAACAACTCACATTTTAAAAGAGTTTTCTTTTTTTTTTTAGAAAAAGAGAGAAAATCTATTAGGTAAATGCAAAACTTCTTCCCGTTTGACATGTCAGGGGGTTAGAGGAGTACTGACCTCACAAATGGCGCTATCAGTGCGTCCATCGGTAACCATGTAATCGGAGGAACATTAGAGCATCCACAGGCATAGGTAGTGAGTGTGGAGGAGCAGACAGGGACAGCGTATCATGTCAATGAAATGAAGACCGATAAAGAGCACATCAAACATTATTTACTTTTTGAGTTCGATAAAGGCAGTAATGCGGCCGAGCCTGCCGCAACATTCGGCAAGTGTATGTGCAGTTGACAATAGCGCATGTCGGCGGTGGTTCCAAAAATTCAGGAAAAGATACAAAAGCTGTCAAGAGCAGCCAAGGTCTGGTCGCCCATCAGTGTCTTGCAAATCTGAAGTAGCTTCAAATATATAAAGATACTGCATTACTAATAGTTAACTATATGAAATACAATATATGATAAAATATATTGCCCAGGTATATAATATTGCATTTTTAGAAAATATAACGAGTTCAAATGGACATGACGCAGAACTTACCGAAAACAGACGTTAAAAATTTCACTTCTGACAAAAATTAAACAAAGAAACCAATTCAGGGGTCTTCTGCAGGACTCGCAGGGACTCGCACGAGCTTTTTATTAAATATTCATATTTCTTCCAAGCCCCTCTGTCAAAATTGCTTGCGATGAAATATCAATAAAATGAACGTACTTTTCTAATGTTAACATGCCCTATAATAGTCAGTTTATGCTTCACATAGTTCTCACGACGATAGACCTTTGTTCTATAACATTACCACGAATAATATGTTCCCTGAATTTATTTTTATGTGCCACGGTCTGTATGTGTATTCGGTGATTATTTTTTGTACGTTTAGTGACTTGTGACGGAACTTGAGAGTCAATTGTTAAATTATTTGGAACACATCCCTGAAACAATTCCCATGAAAATCAATGGAAAGTGCATACCAATATAGCAGTGTTAATCAACAGCGTTAAGAATCGAATTTGTGTAAAAAAATAGGATAATTGCCCCAATTGGTTTAACAATAATTTATTAGTGAACAAATGATACCTAACACATAAAGTCGGAGAGCGAGGAAGGCCTCCGTACACCTCCCGCTTGATATTTCCGGACCAACTTTTTCTTATTCCTAATGGTTTATATAAAATTTATATAATTGTTCTCAAAAAATAAAACTGACTTTAGACCATAATGTCGACCAATTTTCATTAAAAAAATTTCAAAAATTTGCTTTCTTTATTTTTTTAAAAAAAACATCACTTGACTTGAGAGAAAAATATTTAAAATTCACTTAAACCTTCAAAGCGGCACTGTGTCTTCATCAATCAAAATTTATTCTCAGAATACGCAAAGTGTTTGTAATAAAATATCAAAGGTGGATATGTTTAATAGTGAATTATCAACTTACGATGTGTTGGGATTTTCTGAGGTGTGGACTACAGACAGTTTTCCCAACAGTGAGATTATGCTTTAAAACTACAGGAGGGACCGTGGCTCTCGGGGAGGGGTGTTATGTTACTTCGTTGGCCTTCTGTCAGACGCTATAATCTAGAAAGAAACTGTGAGCTATTATGGGTAGAGATAGAAGGAGAACATTCAAAATTATTAACAGGCTGTTATTACTTCAGAACCTCCAGCAAACATATAAACTCTTTAGACATTTTACTCGATCTTGTCTTCGCTGCAATCAAAGAACGTGATATATGCATCATTGGAGACTTTAACGTACATATCAGCTGGGATTCAAACATTAGTGGTGCATGAACTGACGAGCCTGACAGATGCTTCTTCGAACATTTCATTGAAGGATATGTTGATTTATTCCAACATAACATGTTCCCAACTAGGGGTAATTTTGTTTTAGATTTAGTTCTTTCTACCCTCGAAAAAGTGAAGGTCATTTTAGGCAGAAATATTTTTGACTTACCAGAAAACTTGTCTTTAGACATTGAACTGCACTTTCCCCCTCCTCGCCGTTGGCACTCTTCTATTCAACGAACTACAGAGAAACAAAACGAATTGGGACTTACATTGTTAGTGGCAACTGCAATAAACACAACACCATGGGAAATTTTAAAATCAGGACACGTGGAGTATGCCTTGCATTTCTTTTATGTACGCTTGGACGCTCTTATAAAAGACTTTGTTCCAGTCAAGAAAGCAAAATCCGGTAAGTTTCCGATTGTGGTAAAGTCAGAAAATAAAACTTGCCCTCAAGAACAAGAAATGTGCATGGTCGTTCTGCAAACAATAATCAAACTCACAATGTTTTAATTCAACAACGCAAGTTATGTAAAGCTTTCCTCCGTAGAGATTATGATTGAATCTGTTTCACCACAAGCTGTAACCAGTGTTCGAAGTGGGAGAGAAACAGAGACTGTATGTTTTCCTAATACTTGCCTCAATATATCAAAAAGTGATATATAACAACACGCATACCGTGTGTTTCAGTGACGGTATGCTTTTGGCTATCAAAAACCAGAGCTGGTATGCCATACCGGTGTATACCGCCTCACTTCGACCACTGGCTGTAACCAATCTTAAACGCTTATGGTCTCTTATAAACTGCAGGCGACAAAATTCGGGTCTATCATCTCTAGTTTTATACACTGTTTCATTCAACGAAAGGGCTTATTTTTTTAATGCCTGCTTCTATGACAATTTTGGTGCTTGTTCAGATCCTCCATTTTTTTCCTAATGTAAAGTCTAAAACTCTCCATTACCTAGCAGATATAAATACAACCCCTGCGGAAGTGTATCGCATTTTAACCTCTTTAACATCCTCCAGGTCCTCTGGGCCTGACAAAATAAATTCCATATTTCTGATCATGGGCGACGATTAGGGGAGTGAGGAGGGGAAGTTAGCCCCCACTTTTTCCGACCATTCGACTGGTGAATAGGATACAGAAATTGTCCATTGAAAAGCGTAAAAGGAAAAGGAGGGATTGCTCCCTGATTCTCGAGTAATTTGTCACCAACTGACCATACTAGCAAAAATTTAAACTTATTAAGAGTTCATGTCATTTTTATCGGTTATTATGAGATGTTACAAAATTAATCTTTTCTCACTTGTTCAGTTCCAATAATTGTATAATTCTACAAGTTGAGAACTGTAACAAAGTAAGTGAGAAAGTTGACATTTGCTACTGGCCATTTGTTGAATGTGAATTGTTATTTATGGCCTTTAGATGTCGTTGGCTTAGTCCAGGATAGGGTAGGGAAAAGGATTTGACAAGAAGTCGGCGACGACCTAATTGAAAGGAACCATTCCAAGCATTTATTTACCTATGTGACTGAGGCAAAAATTATGCTTGTGTCTGATGTGGTAAGCATACTATACTGTAAGCTGAGCATTCACATTGTGTTTCAATACTGATTTTATAAAACAAATTATTTGTTAATAAAAATGCAGAAAAAGGTAGGTCAATGGAGCGACCGAGAATCGAAGCCGGGTCCTCCTGTTGCACGTTGTATGCCAGTGGCTATCTGCCATAGAACTCTCGCCGCAACAACCGATTTCTCTTACATATTGAGCATTCTATTGGCCTGGAATTCCAGAAGTATTCCTTAATTAAAATCTTCACATAGAGTGGTGTGACTTGGCATTGTATATCAGCAATGATTGAATGGTTCAGTTGAGGTCAGAGGAATATCAAATATGCAGAGCCATTATCACGATAATTTACTGGTAATGATAGGACATCGGTCACTTGGTATGCAACTGGGACTCGGATTCGATTTTCGGTCGCTATATTTTCAACATGTTGCTATATAGATTCGGTGACCATACGTCCTTAACTTTTCGGGGCAGTGCCCAATTTTAGGGTTGTGTCCCGAACGAAATATGAAAATCCCGAATTTCTTCAAAGATGGCTATATAGTTTTATTTGATTTGAAGCCTATTGCTATCAAATTGTTTTGATTTTTAACAAACATGAGTGGGTAACAGTTTACTTATAGTACATTTAAATAATTTTGGAAAAATAAATTTAAAAATAGTGTTGATATGCACATATCAATTACTCACACATTGAACTTGTCTTGTAAAACGCATTAGATATTGTTGCTTTATTTTCAGGGATCAGGTTCTTACTAATTTCAAAACTCTTACGTTGACACTATTTTTTTTATTATTATTATTATTTTTGAAGTCGAGGTAGTTTTTAATAAAACGGAACTTATAATCTTGTGCTAGATGGAACTTATAACGTGAACGAAAACTGTTTTTGTGGTGGAGGGGACTTTGAAACCACACAAAAATAAGAGTGATGGGTCTACTAGATCATGATAAGACCTGTCCCGAATTTTGACTGATAAAATATGGTCACCGTATATAATATCATTTGTATAAGAAAGAAAATTGTTTATCATTGTCTTTAATGAGATTCTACATTATATTAACATGATCTGTATATTTATCGATTTATTTATTTTTAAATATGTTTAATATTTTTGTGTACCGCCGTTTCTTGTTAAATGTATAATTATTATGAGCAGTTATTCAAGCACAATTATATTAATTTCTTCTGACAAAATCGTGTTTTCCATTATATGAAGTGCTAATACTGTAACTTTAAGCTAATAATGTTTATTTGACAATAACACATGATAAAAATCAAAATATAGTTTATTAAATTAGGTCCCGGATACTCATGTGCTTAATTGTTATCATAATTATATAATTATGTGTTCAAAAACGTAAAAGAAAATGTGCTTCAAATGTGTTTAATATGAATAAAAAGTCACAATCTACATTTAAAAACTACTAATTACACAAAATGATACACTACGTACTTCAATTAGTGTTATACGAAATACAGATCTATTAACTGTTTATAATCAAATCTTCCTAGGAGAGAAAAAACGAAAGTAGCTGCAACATCAAATTTGTTAGTTTTTGAACATATTGCAAATAATGCTTTATAGTATCAGCATATACGTTACATGAAACACCGAAACAAGAATGAACTGCTACTGCTAGTTACAAGCATATAGTTTTATTTATTTAAAGATTTCCATATACAACCCAGTTTCAGCCATTCTACACCGGTATCAAACCCGGGTCCTTCTAATTAAAAGGCAAGCACCACTTTCCTGACATTACAGTGTAGAGCACTTCGCATTTTCCTATTTTCAGATAGAAAGAAATGTCGGTTGCCAGGTAAAAAGTTTTATAACACGAAACACTTCTTTCTGCATCACACGATGTTATCACCACAAGTTTGAATTTCAATAAATGCAACGGCATTTAAAAATGCAACGGCGAAGATTTATTTATATATATTAAAATTACATAGATATTTTTAAAATGTATTCTGAAGCTTAACCGTAGAAAATACAACAAACTACGAAAACCATTAAATTCAGTCAGTAGTACTTTAAAATTAATATAGATAATTTATGTATTTAAAATCATTATACACAAAATTAGTTTGTTAAAAAAACTGGTAAAATATTTTTGCGGGAAGAAAATACACTAAAATGTGTATTTAATTATAAACTACAAAAATATGTCAAAAACAAAAGTGATAACAACAGCCCAAAACTGATCACAATCACTTAGTTCGTCCACGTATGAATACATTTCAACAATTAAAAAGAATCTTAAATAATTATCGGATCTCATTTATTATAAATGGTGTATAAGAATATTGTAATGGGAACTGGATTAGTGTGTAACTGTGTCAACAAAATCAAAACAATCACAAGAAACATGAAGAAATAAGAAATACACACACAATCAATTTATGAAGCAGACGACGGCGACTCCAAGCGGTGAGGCTTGGAAGTGCGGTAATCACGCCTACAAGAAAGGCCTATAAAAGGCCAACCCGATACATTAAGAGTATCACTTGATCATTTCAACTAGTGGTCACTTCTTCCCGCTATGACTTGATCTGGAGTCCTACCTCTACCGCCCACTTGGTCTGGAGTCGGAGAACCTTTCCTCTCTAATTTGGTCTGGAGTTAGAATCCTCACAGCAACTCTCTCCACTCCGCAAACACCAAAGTCGATATAAGTCATTACAAGAAAAAGGTGATCCACATTAACTTCACTACAAGCTCATGTTCCTGGCCCTCATGTTATTATCTGTACATCTTTGCATATAACGCATATTAGTGGACTTTTGTAATGAAAGGTGTTGGTTAAAAGTCAACAGTGTCTAAGCTCTATTTATTAACCACAAAAACATCGATCCTGCGTCGAAAGGCTTTACTAAGGTGTACTAGCTGGAATAACTAACTACCACCACAAATCACTAAGTGGTGGACCACTATAAACATAACGATATCCTGTTATTTACACAATCTCACTTTTGAAAACTCCACTAGAAGATCATACATATTTTACACTGAGACAAATATTTTAAGGCTAAATTGCCCCCACTTCTGACCGACAAATTTCGCCCATGTTTCTGATTAAACTAGCCCAACCATTATCTGCACCTCTCATCATTCTTTTCAATAAGTGCTTCTCGGATGTTTTTTCCCGAACTCCTGGAAAGAAGCAAACATTACTCCGGTTTACAAAAGAGGTAAAAAGTCCTGTGTTTATTCATATAGACCTATTTCCCTTCTTTCTGCCCTCGGTTTAATTTGTGAAAAAAATATCACAGACAGGATTCCAAATCATGTCCTCCTATTTATTTCTATCTCCCAGCATGACTTTGCACCGAGTGGATCCTGTGAAGTCAACTTAGCTGCCCTACTGTCTCACGCGCCGGATGCCCTAGCAAATAGACAAGAACTTGACGTCATATACCTAGACTTCTCCAAAGCATTTGAAACCGTCAATCACAAACTTTTTATATATATGCTTGCCTCCAGATTTAGTATACACGGATCCCTCCTTCAGCTTCCAACATCATATTTGACTGGCAGAGAACAACGAGTTTCCCATCCCTGGTAGCACATCCAAGTGGTTTCCCATGCTTTCAGGTGTCCAAAGGAAACTCTTTAGGGCCAGTTTTATTTTCTCTCTACATTGATGACTTATGTGAAGAGATAGATAATTCCTGCTCTGTACTTCTGTATGCTTATTGCTGCAAACTTTTTAAGACCATTAAATCTGCAGAAGATACTTTCTCCCTACAAACCGTTATAGACTATGTTGAAATGTGGTGCAATAATTGGCTACTGAAAGTCAATCCTTGCAAAACTGCTGCAATGCGTTTCTCACTCAACACCCATAACACCAAATGTACGTACACATTAGAATCATATAATATACAATGGGTAGACCATTACAAAGATCTGAGTACCATATTTGATGAAAAACTCAGTTTTACTCCTGATATTGAATTCGTAACTTCTAAAGCACTCGAACTTCTTGGACTTCTCTACAGGTTTACCGATATTAAAAATTTCAGAGCTCTACGGTCATATTTTCTCACTTGTGTACTTCCTACTACTGAATACTGTTTATCTATCTGGTCTATGCCTTGTGAAATCAACTTATCTAAATTGCGCAGAGTCCAAAATTTCTTTATCCGCATTGTAAAGCCTATTCCAAAAAGGTTGGCCGCATTGATTAGGCTGTTTAAGCTGAAAATTCTCTAAGTCTCTCTCAGGTATCTTCGAGAACAGTAAACCAAAGTTTCGAGCCCTGGAAGGAAAGATGAATCTTCGCAATTGGGAAAAAGTGTGCAGATGATTATTTTTCTTTTAAGTGCAATTAAGACCTGTAGAAATGTTATTAAGTGTAGGAAAAAGTAACATTCAATTCAAATACGTAATATGATACAATATTTCGAAACCATCCTTACATCTGAGCACGTGATCGTTTTGTCACCTACGTTTCCATACGTAAAAATTACATTTGTAATGAAAGTAAAGACAGCAAAATTAGTTCTCGCATTCATAATACAATAAACAAGAGAAAGGAGAGAAAAACGTCAGCATTTACAACCTATAAGATTCTCATTGTATTGTACACCGAAAAGTCAGTCATGTTTCTTCAGAATGAATTATATCAGAAAGAAGTAGATAGATGTGTTCATATTAGCTCAGTTGTAGAGTGCGTGGCTTCTAAACGTGAGGTCGTGGGTTCAAATCCCGTTCTGGAAACAAATCCCGTGGGTTACATTATTTTTATGTAATGATATATTCATCAAAGCAGGAATAATAATAATCAGTTTTATATGTATCCATACAAGCATTTTAGGATATAAGTACTTGTTATGTTTAAAATATAACATCAGAGAAGTGATGGGTGTTGACAGAACGTCGGTATATTATATGTGTACGTTAAATACAAATTAAGTAAATGTTGTTATATCCATAGTCGGATCAAGGTGTCATACAGCAAATTCACGATCCCCAAAGTTCATACAAATTTAATATCCCCAAAACTCATGATCCCCACGAACGATGAGTCACTATAAGAAATTAAACCGTACTTCAGTAAAGCAATACTCTTTAAAGCTTTATTCATATGGAAGTGGTGTGGCATTGATCTCTCTCTCTCTATCTCACTCTCTCTCTCTCTCTCTCTCTGGCTTGTTTGATAATTCTATACTTTGCCATCTGATGAAGAGAAGTTTTTATTGTCTAATTAACTAGAAGGCAAAATGCTTAACTTGACCAGGGCTCGAACCCATGTTCGTGTGACATTAGTTTAGAAAGCAACGATTTTAACCATCGTTTTAATTTGCTGAAAATATATAATATACAAAACAAAATTGTGAAACAAACCTAACTGTAACATAGAGTTCAAACATACTATAAAATATATATAAAACAAATATCTCCTGTGTGCCTATACTATTTTTAATTGCACACCAAATAACGTACATGCTAAATCATTTTTTTCCTGTGTGAACATTTCTTGTTGGTATCAAAATAAAAAAACTAAACATAAAATGTTTTATTATAATGAATTTGATATATATTTTTGTATTTATATTTTTATTCATATTATTATATGGATAATTCAAATATTTAAAATAGTATTCAATACTATTTGTAACAGGATAACTCATTATCAATTCAACTGTAGTCGCAATAATACGAAAAACTTTCTTTTTTTTGCCTTAGGATATATACTAAAAGAAGGAAAATACACCAATTCAGAGTCAGTGTAATTCATTGAAGACGCTCTTGTTATTCTCCATATTATATTCTTACATTACATCCAAATTGGATTCTGCTGACCACAATTGCTTACTCTATGTAATATAGTATCAATCTTATTACATTTATTACATTGATCATCAATTCTCCTAAATACTTCCTCCAACATTGTCGAAGAAAATGTATCTGGATATTGTATAAAAGTTCAGTCCCTTTTATAAGCAAGGTAGTCCCTTGTGAAGAAAGATGTTTTAAACCCAATCCACCCTTATCTAAAGGAAGATAACACGTACTTCTATGTACTCTTAAAGTTTTCGACATCCAAACAAATCGTCCAATCTGCATTAATATCGCAGAATATGTTTTCTTGGGTAATGGAAATGATTTCCAAAAATGAGTAGCTTTACAAAATATAAAAATATTTACAAATCTCACTCGTGCCAATATTGTATCAAAACAGTATTTATATATTTGAAGACCTCCGGTAATTTTAGGAGTAAATAGTCTGCATTTAATTGTATTGTGTTTTTGATCCGATCTGTCCACCATATTCCTAAACATTTTAATTGAGTAACTATTCCCCCATGATGTTGCCACGCCACACTTTTCATTTTTTTTTTTTTTTGAAAAGGCATTATTTTAGTTTTATTTTCATTTAATCTAATATTTGAAACTGAACTAAATTTATTCAATATATCCCTAATTATTGTCATTTCATCTTTCGAACGGACTATCCATACCGCGTCATCAGTATATACTATTGCTTTAAGTATTACATGTTAATACTGTACTCCGTACAAGTTGGATTTTATATTCTGTATTAAAATTACCATAGCCAAAATATACAAAAAGGTGGCCATTGGACTTCCTTGATTCAGTCCTCTTTCCATCCCAATGACTGGCAATATTCTATGATTAATGTTCAAATTAATTGTAGGCACCCTGTATATATTGGACAGCATTTTTGTAAATTTTCCGGAAAATTAAATTGTCGTAATACTTGCATTAAATATTGAGTATTCATGAAAATAAAAAGTGTTTTCAAAATCAGTTGAGACGATGGCAAAATCAGGTAATATTTTATGTTGATACGCCTCTTATGGACGCAAGAAGGATTTGTATTGGTTGGGTATCGGATACCCCGCCTTGACAATCTTCGAGTAGAAAAAATATAAGTGGTTTTAACCTTGCCGTAAACACTCGTAATAGAATTTTATAATTTGTACTTAACAATGAGTTTAAACGATTTCCAGATGCTGCATGATCATTATGCTTTCCCGCTCTGGGTATCAAAATACGTATGACAGCGCGAGTTCCATCACCATTTGTCGGTCTTGTAAAAACGAATTATATAATTGTGTAAGGAAAGGAATAAATTGTTTTTGGAAATTTTTATAGAATTTTAATCCTAAACCATCTGAACCAAGGGAAGCATTTGTATTTATTTGGTTAATTGTCTCGATTATTACATTCTCTGTAAAAGGATTACACAATATTTGTTTTGTACATCATTAAGTTTATTTATCTTTATATTATGAAAAAACGCCGCCGCCCCCGCCATAGTTTGTTGAGTGTAAAAAGACTGATAATGTTGTCCTATCGCACCATTTTGTCCCCCCCCCCCCCCCGTATACTTCCTACCATTCTTATCTATAAGCAAATGTATAACTTTCAATTAGCACGCTTACGCTCACGAATAATTGCTGGATACACCGCTGGTTCACTAATTCCGAGCTGGGTCAACTTAGATATAGTCTGAACACCTGTACATGTTTTAGATCAAATAAAGGAATTTTACTTTGTAAATGTTTTACTTGTTGTAACCATTTTATATCACCTTCTGCGAAGTCTGTGTAATGCTTTAACGCTAAATCATTTTGTAGTTGTGCTTTTTCAAGTTTTGATCTATTTTTTGAAAACAAAATTGTTTCATATTTGACTGCTTTTTTGAAATTACACCGCCGTAACTGTATGTTTTGATTCCACATATATTGGGTATTATAAAGTGTCCATAATCCCATAATTAATTTTTTATAATCTTCTAATTCAGATATTTGTGTATTTAAATGCCACACAAAACTCGGTCAAAAATGAGTGTGTATATCCGTAAGTACTTTGGTCCAAACTAAAACATGGTCTGAGAAAGGTAACGATCATCTACCTATCATTTTAATTTTATTTTTAACATGTTCAGCAATTTTTTTATTTCTAAGGTAGACCATCCTTAAGAATAATAATGTCGCACCAGGCTTTTGAGAATATTGAAATTCCCATCCATCGATTAAGTTAAATTCGTGATAGATTTTTTGTAATCCCAAAGTTATATTTTCTCTCGCCGAACTGTCTTTGCTATTTGGTGTCGTGTTCAAATCACCCATAAGAATGATTGTATATTTATGATATTTCCAATGCAAGAACATTTTCTATAAATTGTTCACGAATAACCTTATTGTTAAACCCACTAGGCAGATATACATCTATTATTGCCATTTGTTGTTGAACTATAATAGACGTCAACCTTCCCGATTCATGCATAAAAGCATTTTGATAATATATGTATGATCTTATAAATATAATCAAACCTGTCTTTGTTTGCAAATGATAATTGTTTATGAGATCATAATTATTTATATCCCACATTGGAATTGCCGTTTCTTGAAATACAATTACATGCAAAGCTATTTGTCTTACAAATTGTCGTAAGAAAGTTATTTTGGTATCAGATGACGCATGCCAACTATTAAACGTGGCAAGTGGCAAGGTCGTTTGCATCCTAGCTATTACCAAAAAAAATACACGCAAGGAGAAACATGTTGTATAGTAACTTGGTACATACCATCTTGATTTAATGCACTTATTGTACTACAGTTATTTACGTGCCTGTACTATTGAACTATTAAGTTAATCACTATATCAAATTGGAGAAACTTTTTCACTATCGTCGCCTGCAGTTTGAGATCGAGTCTTTCTTGTGGGACCTGAATCAGAAACCTTCAAACGTTTAATAGCCCTTTGTACTTTTTTTTTTTTTTTTTTTTTTTTTAATTTGAGGACAAAGAGGATTCCACTCCAAAACGTTGTAAATCACAACTTTCACTTTCTGAATGGAAGACGTAATACTTGTTCAGAAAAACACTGTCATTTATTTTCTTGCTGTTGTTCCGTGTCTAGGGGATCAAGAAAAAAGGGAAATCCTCCCGCCTTTACACCCAGTGACGCGAGCACAATTTGATGTACCTGTGTCTATCGCTGATGTATGAGAGCGAGGCATTTGATCATAATTTGCCAAGAGTCTTTCGATTTTCTGAAGCATTCAATTTCACTGCAATACATTAGGAAACTCTATCATCATTTGTAAAAGTAGATTTTTGTTCTGTGATACGTGTATCTTGTTGCCTTTTGCTGATCGTCTTTTTGTTTTTCGTTCTCTCGTACTATTTCACCTTGAACACGCAATTTTATTTTGAAATCTTGTATAGAAAATTCAATAAAACTAATTCTTACCAGGTGCGTAAATATAAAACCGAAACTTATGTACAGAAAAGACACAGTGATTGGATGACAACTCTAAGAACTATTTTATTCGAAGTATTGCCCATAGCGAGAGATACATTTCTGCCATCGTTCCGGCAATGTGTGGATACCAGACAAAAAAAAACTGTGCCTTTTGTGCTTAAAATAAGTCATGAAGCCATTATCGTAAGATGTGAAGCGCTGGTCAGCAAGTGCGTGTCCCATGGATGCAAATAAGTGAAAATCGGAAGGCGCCAAGTCTGGTGAGTAAGCCGCATGCGGAAGGATTGCCCAGCCAAACGTCGGAATCGTTTCCTTGACCGGTTTTGCTGTGTGGGAGGGTGCATTATCGTGAAGCACAAACACTTTATGTTGTCTTTAGTCATATTCTGGTCGTTTTTCGCGCAAAGCTTGATGCAAATCGATCATTTGTTGTCGGTAACGTTGGGTATTAACGGTTTCGCCAGGTTTCAGCAGTTCATAATAGATCAGCCCCTTCTGATCCCACCAAACACAAAGCATTGTCTTCCGTCCATAGCGATTTGGTTTTGCAGTCGATGTCGAAGGTTCTCCTGGAGTTACCCATGATCTTTTACGCTTAGGATTCTCGAAATAGATCCACTTTTCGTCACCAGTCCCAATTCAATGGAGAAATGATTTCCTTTTGTACCTGGCGAGCAGAATTTTGCAAGTGTTTTTTCGGTTTTCCTGCTGTCGTTCAGTCAATGCATGTGGAACCCATTTTCCAACCTTCTGAATCTTGCCCATGGCTTTTAAACGTATGGAAACTGCTTCTCGTGTCACATTTAATTGATCCGCGAGTTGTTGTTGCGTTTGAGCGTCATCCTCATCCAACAAAGCTTGCAATTCGCTGTCTGCAAACTTTTTCGGTGGTCTTCCAAATTCTTCGTTTCTCACGTCAAAATCGCCACTTTTAAATTTTGTAAACCACGCATAGCACTGTGACTTACCAAGAGCATGATCACCGTAAGTTTGGACAAGCATGCGATGCGATTCTGCAGCAGTTTTCTTCAAATGGAACAAAAGATCAATTCTGTCCGCACATTGTAGTTTGTATGTACAAATTACGCCATGTTCAACGCTATTAAACACTACACTATGACATGAAACTTGTCTGGTTGTGAGTTGCAAATCATTATTAGCAGTCAAAACAAGCAAGTGGCGCCAAGGACGCAGTTTTACGGTAACCACAGTGACAGCTAACGCCGTCTATGCACAAATTCCGGTTTCATATTTACACACCTGGTATATAGATTCAATCTTGGGCAGCAGATTCGAGTGTGTATATATTGTCACTTTCTTTATGTATACTGCTTGTAGTTGCTGAACAGTTTCAAATACATATTTCATTTAAATAGAATGATTTCAGGGGTGCTTCAGGTTCGACAATGAATTTCTTGCACTACGCAGCATAACTAACTTCAACAGGTGATCAAGAATGCTCCAAGTCTGCCTAGCAGTGGTGACTACAAGTGATCTCTAGTAGAATATGTAGAGCTTAATTATTCTCAAGAAATCGGGAGCTTTGCAGCTGCGAGGAACTTTTGACAATAAGAACTCCAGTGAATAAGAAATCCGTCTTGAAAAGATAGGTATTTATTTCCATAAATTAGTTGAATTAGACAATAACGTTCACAAAGTAAACTTCGTGACGTTCTGTATCACTTTAAACATTCTATCCCAGATTAAACATTTACATTCCCTGGTACATTAAGTATTTGCAGTATATAAACTTGTATGTTAATAACATAACACAAAATTGACTATAGCACATTCTTATCACAGGAAGACATCAAATATAGTTGTGCGTTTATTTAAACGCAAGATTCAAACCAATAAAAAGTTTAAAGTAAGTTCTTTAACCAAATTCATAACTAGAACTGTGGCACCATGTGTTGTGCAACCACTCAAACTATCGGAAATGCTATGCATCCCGCAAAACAACATGAAATTACTTTTTGCATCATAAATTATGTTTTATATTGTAATTCTTTCTCATGTTGCTTTAAATATCAATTAAATAAGGAAATACTTCAAATATGCTTAACTTACAGATAATTGTAAACGTGATTTATACAATAGCACAATTGGGTCATAACAAAAACTAATTGGGCAATTCGCGAAATAATTGTGAAAATGTCACTAAACTCTTCCCTGAATATGCGTCAAAAAAGTATAATCTATTTTTAGGATACGAAATACGTTTAATATTAACAACGTTTCCGTATACACTAAAATATTGCCGCATCTGTGAATCATCAGTTTCTAGAGGTACCACAAAAATTGCAGACACTATGTTATCGGGAAGCACTTCACTCAATGGTAAAGTTACCTTTTCTATGTCAGATTCATAATATAATTTTCCATCGCACTTATCTAACACTCTCTGAAGTATTTGATGATTTATTAATTTAAGAAACGTATTCCTCAAATAAAAGTCAGGTTCCAGAGATAATAATTAGTGTGCTAATACTCCTAAGTCACTGGCGATTGCGTCATGTAATGTCGGTAAGTGCAATTAACCTCGTACCTCATGTAAGTATAATTATAAAGTATCAACTCTCTTTATAGTATTTCTATATAGCGTAGCCATAATATGTTCGCTAAATCAAAAATAAACTCGTATTCGATAGAAACACAAAGTTCAATTAAACATTAGAGCGAAATTGATCGCACCACGCACCACGCACCACTGATCAAACACGTCCACTCACTAGCTCGCCAAGCAAGCTTCTGATCATGAGCTACTTTTACAACTAGAGAAATATTGCCGAGATTTGTCTTATTAAAACCCCACCAGATTGAGTCATGCTAAGTGGACCATTTTTGACATTAGTGATTTTTATAAGGAAAATTATATTGGTTTACGTTAGTGATAGTAAAATTGGGTCATTCCTGGATAATTTTAGAAAATAGTTACATCACCATTTTAGAAAAAAAAATAGTTTTCGTATGTTGGTTCCTACATACCTGAAGTTATCAGAACGACTTTTAAAGAAATGTTGTGCAAAGTTTCCTCCATACCAAATTTCAGACTTTTTCATAAGGACACATCTGAGACAGACATCAGACATTCTAAGCCCGAAATCAGACATTTGCCGCAAAGGGTCATGTTTGAACACACGTACAAGAGGAGTCTGTTTTATGGCCATGAATTTTTTGCGTGCATACACTCGATCGGTAGGTCTAAATATTACAAAATTTTGCAGAATTTTATTCCATCTCTTCACTTCAAAAGATTTGTTAAAATCAAATTTTATACAATTCGCTACTTATTTTTCAGCCTAACTATTGGATTAAAGAAATTAATTTTCAGAAAAGGCGATTCCATATCTTTCAAGTATACTTTAAGAGCAACACGACAGTTTTTGATTAAGCTATCTAGCTTTTCTGGTTTTTGAGATATTCAAGTTTCCGTACATGTTTACAAGGTTAAAATACACCACCCACCATTTCGGAAAGGGTTTAGCAGGGTAAGATGGTGAAAAGTGCATTGGAAGGAATCGTGATAAATAAAAGAAATACTACCGTATTCACCATAAAAAATGATGGCTCTCCACCAAATGTCAACTCAAGATAAGATCAAAATGAATTGTATGGGCGGTAACAAAATGTCGGTTCAAAAGATGCTAACCTAACCTCAAAATAAATTAGTGTTTATTGATAGTTTAGCGATTTCTCAGTCGGATTTGCACCAACGATACCTGTTTTTTTAATAAATTTTTTCAAGCTCTACATGATGGTAACTTTTGCAGATCTGTTAGCGCAAAATTAAAATTTTGTGGGAGGTTAAAAAATTTGAAAATTTAAGTAGAACATAACCCAAAAAATAAAAAATAGCATTGTTGTCGGTTTTAAGGCGTTCTATATTCGTTTCTGTAGCTCAGCTCATTTTCACTAATTGAATAATGGAAGTAAATTCGAAAATTTTCATTGCTATTTTCTTTTTGATTGAGTTCAAAAATTTGCAACATCGAGAATCCGGGATTTTGCAATATTCCAAGTTCAATACAACATTTTCAACTGATATGAGTAGCATTGTCATCGAACAAAGTAAATTTAAGTTATCTTACTTCCAAATGGGTTTGTAGGTATGTTCATGTTAGCACAGTGGTAGAGTACGGGATTCCTATTTGTCTGGTCTTGAGTTAGAATCTAAGATGGACCTTTTCTTTTTCTTTAGAATTCCACAAAAAATATGATGCAAGGAGTGGTTTCTACGAGAAATAGTATCAGAAAAAGTTTAGTTTTTTTCTGAACTTAAAAACCTTCTTCTTTTAGAGCATCAGCTCTAAAAAATGCTGTTTTGGGAGTTTAGGTGGGGGACACTAATATTGTGTTCAGGACCTTTCTGCATTTATTACACTTCCATTCTTCTGGGTATGGAATCTATTAGATGGCTGACAAATCTATCTCCCTCCTCTACCTCCAGCCATGGCTCGGAAACATGGTCCCACAGGTCATCCCGAGTTTTTGGTGGATCTGCCTCAGGCCAACTATCCCTTAGAGTACGCTTCACTTCTGCCCACATATTTCCTATGGGTTTGAGGTCTACTCCACAAGGCGACCAGTCAATTAAATCAATCTACACCCATCGTTACACGTAGACATTAGGCTCCAAACTGGAAACACTTTATGAAAATGAATAATTGTCATTAAGTCATGAACAACGGACTGAACGAAAATTTCGTTTGCAGAAATTTGTATCAATCAAAATGGGGGATATCGGGAGTGAAAACACGATGTCATCGTGCTGTCAGTGTTATCGTGTGTCAGTGTTGCCAACCTAGTATAACGTTAAGACTTTCAAATGCAACTACGTCGTGTTATTGGGTATTTGACATCCTCTAATAAACAACATTCGTAAAGCAGGCACTGCAGTGTTCCAAACTATTGTGCCAACGTTGACAAAAGATTTGTAAATATATTCAAATTCACACACACACAGCGAAGTTTTGTTCCCAAAATAATGGTGGAAACTTCCGTGGGTGAGCATATCAAAGCAACGAAAATGTATCTTTGAAAAAGTTAAAATTTTTGCATTATTTCGGAGCTATAGGTGCTCCAAGTTAAGGCGGCATCTTTATAAATTACGCAATAACTAGATACAGTATGATTTTCGCAATAACTCGAAAATCTAGCATATTGTATGAGTTCCTTATGCTTCACTTGTCCTTGATCTAGATAACTAGCAATACCAATTGAAGAGGCATCGACCACAATGTAAAAAGGTTTGTTAAAATTAGGTTGTACCAATGCCACATCGGAAGTTAATTGTCTGTTCATCTCTTCAAATGCCTCATCATGTTCTTCCTCACAATGCCATTCCTCACTCTTTGGTAATAATCTATAAAAAGGTTCCATAAGTATAGCATATCTACTGATAAAGCGTTGACGCCAATTACATAATCCGATCCACCGTTGAAGTTGTTTTCTTGTAGTTTACCGTAAATATCTTATGAACGCTTCATTCTTCTGTAGATAAATAGAGATTACTTTATCATTAATTACATGATCTAAGAATGTAATTTCTGTTAAGGCAAATTTACATTTTTGCAATTCTATAGTTAGTTCGTTATGTTGTAGAGTACTCAAAATTTTCTTAATACTTAAAAGGTTCGTCAAAAGTTTCATTGAAACAGCAGAGGTCATCGACATATACCTTTAACCATGAACTGGTATTTAAGTCAAATATTGAATTCAACATATCTATAAATACAGGTACAGAACTTACTAGTCCAAACGGAAGTCGGCGAAAGTGAAATTAGTAATTCCTAAAGCGAAATGCAGTGTATGGCCTGCTTCGTCTAGATAACTTGACCTGAAAATATGCCAATGAGAGATCTAGTTTTGAAAAGAATTTACCTTCGCCACAAGTAGTTAGCAAGTAAGATACATCGTCTACCTGATTTCGAGGAATAATAACAAAATTTATTTAATGATCTTAAATCGAGAACGGGTCTTACAGAACCACTCGCTTTGTTTACAACATGCAGAGAATTATTATGTGGGCTATTCGCCTTCTCAAATATAACGTTCCCACTTCTCAAGTTCAATTCTTACAGCTTCTCGTTTCAGATGAGGAATCGAATACTGATTTGCATTGATTAATATATTATCTGTAACTTATAGATCATACACATATGATTTGTGCAAACCTGGGTGTTCGTTGAAAAATGACTTCTACTTGAGTAATACAGCCATAAACTTAGATTTTCAATTTTGATCCAGATTTGCTAAATCAAAAACGGCTTTAGAAATATCTTCATCCGATGCCAGAGTTTCCTTAAAAGATTCGTTCATAGACCTACTATTGATCTCGAGTAGAGGACAGGCCATCTCCACTACTCGCTCTATTAGTTTAAAGGATGTGGAAAATTATGATCATCAGCATTTTCTGTTGATGTTCTGCTCCTTTGATTGGTTTCTATATTATCTGCTCTAACGCGTGGGTTATCTCTACTGATCCTTTGAGTATTATCTTCGTGTACTAATTCTTCTGGTCGTGTTTCGCAAACGATTACCTGTGGTCGTGATTGGCCCCTAATTCCGTTATAACACTATCTCTATTACCATCAAATCTATTCCGATCTCTGTTACATTCACGAGATATATTTCCATAATTCGCTTGATTCTTAGATGTTCGACCATTCCGAAAACCATCAGAATTGTTCTGTCAATCTCGATTATTTCTATTGAAATTCCTAGGATACCATTCATTAAATCTACCTCCATTTACATTTCTTTCTGTACGTACTTGCATAATCTGAGAGTTAATTTCGTCATACTTCCTAACGTAGTTCAGAAATGACTTCAACTTGTTACATTCTACTGCCGCTAGATCAACATCTGTATAATACTTTTAACAACATCTGTATAATAATTTTAACAACATCTTGATCAGTCATACTCTGATCAATATTCTAAAATTTGTCTATCAACACATAAACTTGATTAGTTAAACTATTTACATTCGCCCAATCAATTCGTTTCTTTTAAGTACCCCTTCCATTCTTTGATTTTCCTCACACTATCAATTCTTGCAGAAACAAGTAACAAAAATCGCCATACGTACCTATATTTATCATTTCACTCTGTAGCCATCCCAAGGCAGGAACTGTTATAGCTTTCCTTATCAAAGGCATCGGATTTTAAACGCATGCAAGCTAAGTAACTGGTGAGGTCTCTTAAATAACTAGTTGAGCTAATTTCACTTATTTCCTCTCGCCATTTGGGTACATTTAAAAGATGTTTAGGAGTAGGATCCCTCAGTGCACTTTGAGGTATTTCCTGTATTAATCGTATTACAAAAGTTGCTTTCCAACTAGATTCCATCTCCATCATTGGTCTGAGCAAGTCTTCTCCACTGGAACCTCTGCTGCTTACATCTCGAGTATCCTCACATCTTCAATTATTTGACTCTGAGTAAACTCTATGAGGCCCTTTTCCCATATTTCTTTCTCGGATTTCAATTCCATTATGATTACGTAAACTCCGTGCTGCGATTTTCTAGGTTTCGATAATGTTGTTAGTTTGCATAGATAATCAGTCAGTTTCAATTCGGCTCTCATTGAATCTATCACGTAAAGCATTTACTTGAGATTACACCTTTTGAACGTGCTCTGAGCTCCATTGTACCATTACCCCCTAATTTAAACTAAAATCTCTAAATTATTCAATCTTCTATTGTGTTAAATTGATGAATTATTAATAAGCTGAATGAGCTCTTCATACCTTTCTTGTTTTTTGGCTTCCTTTTCCTTTTTCTCCTGTTTTGTTCTTCTTCTTTCTCATTTTCTCTCCTCTTTTATTCTTCTTCTTTCTTTTTTCCCTCTTCTTTGTTCTTCTTCTTTCTCCTTTTCTCTCCTCTTTTGCTCTTCTTAATTTTGCTGCTCATGGTCTAACAGTTATCTTCACAATTGTTCAAATTTAAGTTCCAGTTTACGGTCAACATCATTTACAGATTTTTTTATTAGAATATGTATATTTGTTACTCCATTTTTATCAATCACTCCATGAAAATTATTTCTAGCTGCTGGCTTATTTACAGTTTTACCTCGTTCCACACGAACGTTTTTCTCAGATGAGCCGCAGAGCGCTGCATAATTTTTGATACTATTTGTTGCATTCAGAATTCTTTCATTTCTGAAATGAGTTTGTCTATCTGTCGTTTCTTCGTCGCTGGAACTCACTGCAAATTTATCTTTTGTTGCATTGCCCCCTTTGGTAAGCGCCATTCTGTAACGGTAAAAGGAGTTGGACCTATTCTGTCAGGGCGTAGTGGATATAAATTACTCCGGTGAGCTCCTTCAGTCGGCACGTGGTTCGGTTGATGCGCGATAAGATAAAGTCACAAAAATCTCAGCCAACCAAGATGCCTACTTCAATGGACCTGGAATTATGGGTGAGGCTAAACTTGGTTTACAAGCTTTGACCCCGAGAAAACATTAGTTTCCTCAGGCGAGCTATTCAAGTCGCAAAGCAAAAACAATGTAAAATAAAATTTGTTTATTGAACTAGACAACTAATGCTGTCATTATATTATGTTATGTTCCATGTTAGGTTACCAAGTCAAACGTTTTACATATATAAGTATAATACATGTCTTAGCCATCTCAAATTCTCACTTTACCATCATAACTGAAAATAGTAATATAATATGCGTTGCACCATATTTTGGAAATAGTGTCCTGACTCTTAAACATATATTTCCATTCAAAACTCAAAGTATCATTTGATTTAACCTAGAAGAGACCAACATGCTGTAAATCCCACCATCTAAAGTTCTCCAATGCGCTTTTGGCTGCATCATCACATCATAGCATCAGCGATGTAAATATTACTTCCATTTCAACATAGTCACAACCGATCATTTATGCCATATAACATTCAGTGCCTGAGTATTATATAAAATTTATGAATATATTTACAGCATAATGTTTGTTTACATTATTCGTTAGTAAATAGGCTAGTCTCTGTTAGTTCACTTAGATAGGTTATTATCCATTGCTCAGTTAATTAGCAATAAAACATTATACGTTAGGTTAGTTCATAGCCCAATCCATGATACAATATCCTACATATCCATTATAAAATCATTTCCACAGTAGCTAAAATTGTAGTTATAACCCTTTAGGTTAATTCAGTCTTCGTCAGATGTACATTCTGGCTTCAGTTAAGCTGTTGCATCCTAGCAGTCCAAGCTACCCATAATAACACTAAGTATCTATTAGATTAAATTCTTGAAAAATTTATTGCAAACCTCTACTTACTTTCCTACCTGATGAGCTATCGCTCAGATTTCTGGTAGCATGTAAGTCTGTCATTAAAATTACGGGATAATTGTGATATTTTTGGAACTCTGGCCCTGAAACATTATAAAAGAACTTATATTGTTCTACTCCGTGTTGTGAGCCACTTTTTACATAACATGTTATTATCACAAATTGTTGCACTTTGACTGAAATTAATCTACCACTTTCATGCAGAAACAAATCACTGTATGTTAAGTCTTGTCTTATTACCAGGGACAGCCCCACTTGAGTTTGTACATTGTAATTGTCAATAGTTTTATAATTGAAGATATTCCAAATATTAGCCTTTGTGTCTTGTAGAGTCACTATTTGGATTTCCTTGATATTAACACACGCCTCACTTCATCGATTTTCATTGTATGTTCTGCTTTATTTACGTTAAAGCTGCATACTTTTAATGTGTGTATGCCTGCAATCATGGTTGCTTAGCCGTAGTAGACTAATTAAATAAAGCAGGATCCAATGCATTATAATGTAGCTACCACAAAGCGTTTATACAATATGGATAAATAGTGTGTACCTTTTCTACTGGCAGGGCGAGCTGAGGGATGTCTGTGGTTACTTACTCCCTTTACTAAGTAGTGTCCCTGTCGACAATTCTCTGCTATTCCTTACCACTCACTTCCGTGTCTCCTGCTTGAACTTGTGATCATGTCAGTCTAATTGAATTTTCAGCCTTGGCTTTTTGCTTTTTAAGTGATCGTAGTTTAGATTTAGAGAACACTGTTTTACAGTCTTCTTTCTTATACTGGCGTATACCGCTCTTCCCTTTAATCACTTCCAATGTTTCCTCGGAAGAGAAAACCAATAAAAAGTCACCTTCCTGGCCGCCTTCTTTCCCAGTAAATACGTCACCTGTAGACGATCGTCTCGATCCAATGTGTATATAACCAAGAGATATGTCGTCTGTGTGCACTTCCTGACCTTCACAAACCTCTCCCACTCCCATAACTTGCAGGGACAGAGTTGCAGTATCTAATAGAAGACTTTCCTTTCCTGCTCTATTGACTCCCTGGGAGACACCGATTCGCCTAATTGTGAATATGTAACCTGGTGTGCTTCAGAACGTTGTTCATGCAATTTCACTTCTCGCTGTTCTCCCTCCTCTCACACCGGCTGTGGGAATTCATTGGTGGTTGAACTTGTTCCGGTTCGTTTACCCTCTGACTCTCAGGGTTGCCAGTGGATTCCGAAATATGGGAAAGTGATCTCTGTCTAGTACCTGATATAAGGGGCTAAGTTTGATAATTGAAAATGATATTCGGTTCACTGAGCGGTATCTGTGGTGGTGTGGGGGAAACCAACCTCCTATGACCCTCTGTTGCGTGCTATTCCTGTTCCACGACTGTTAGTTGTACTCTTGTTCTAACTTTAAAGTTATAGATAGACAAAAACTGAGGCACCAGTGTTTTTAGTTCGAAGAAGTTAATTAATCTTTTTCCGGTGTATACATTCAAAATGTTCGAATTCACTGGAGAAATAATTATATACTCGTGTTACCGTACCGTATCGACTAAATATATGCGATACTGTCTCATCTGAAACTTCAAGCGGAACATTCCAACATGAAATCACTGTCGTTTCACTCAAATCCAAAGTCACTTTCAGAATTATACGTTCGTTTTCGTTCACATAGATAAGTTTACCTCCACTGAGTTCTAATGCCCTTTCCGCTACCTGCTTCGACACTAATTTAATGTAACAAGCTCGGTAATACGAATCTGCCTCTACCGATAGGATTTCTTCCGGATTCAGATATAAATCACGCCTTATGGCATAATGAAGGCTTTCTAAACTTAATTTCGAAGTCAAATTACCCAGATCTACTCTGAAAGTATTGATTGAGAGGTCTATATGCCATTTCTGATATTCATATTCCATTCTAATGTAGACTATTTATAATTCTGTAAAATATAGGCACCCGTAACTATCAATGAAAACCACTAGTCTGATTCACTCTGTATATCTAGAGCTCGTAACCAGACCTCCTCACACTTTCGTGACTCGATTGATCCACAAAGTCGACCTAGCAACCGGCTCTTTCGAACTTGTATTTACAATACAAGTGTTACGTAAGAAGCCTAGTCATTTATTTCCAATCTCTGTGCTCAACTGATAGCGTTGTCCTGGTTAATTTGCACCGTTGAGAAAGTCCTTTTTATTAATTTTCTTCAGGTTATTGCGGTGTTTATACTTTTTCTCAAGTTAATATTGTGTGGCTCAAATCATAAAGCGTTCTGTAACCAGTCAAACCCAGACCGGTGCAGACTACTATTTATTTTAGGATAAAGAAGTCTGTAATAACAAAATATTAACATATGTTCTTTTAAATAAATACATACATAGAAATATGTAAAAGTAACAATGTAGTGTTGTATTGTCACCCGACTTACGTCGCTGTGCGAAATTTTATCATTTTATGACGTCGATAAATAACGTCGTAAGTTTTGAAGACACCACGAACCATGATGAGCTGAAGAAACGAATGTAGAGCGCCTTAAAAACCGACAACAATCCTGTTTTTTTTATTTTTCTGGTTATGTTCTACCACTTTAGAACATCCAAACAATGGATATAGAACCTTTAAAAATAAATAACATATATTTTTTTTCGAGCCGCTTGTTGTCTTCGTTTCTTAAATTAAATTTTCAAATATTCTAACCTCTCGCAAAATTTTATTTTTTCGCAACAGATCTGCAAACGTTACCAGCTTGTAGAGCTTGAAATAATCTTCATTAAAAAGAAAAGGTCATCGTAGGTGCAAATCCTACTAAGAAATCGCTAAACTACAAAAAAAACTTTAATTTATCTTGATACTAGGTTAAAATCTTTGAGCTGACATTTTGTTACCACCCATATAATTCATTTTTATCTCATCTTGAGCTGACATTTGGTGGAGATCCATCATTTTTGATGGTGAATATGGTTGTATTCTTTTCCTCTATCACGATTCCTTCCAAGTCACCTATCACCATCTTAATCTGTTAGACCCTTTCCGAAATGGTGGGTGGAGTTTTTTTCTCTTGTAAACATGTACGGAAACTTGAATATCTCAAAAACAAGAAAAGCTAGAGAGCTTAATCAAACACCGTTGTGTTGCTCTTGAAGTATACTTCAAAAATATGAAATCATCTTTTCTGAAAATTAATTTCTTTAATCCAATAGTTAGGCTGAAAAATAAGTAACAAATTATATAATATTTGATTTTAACAATAAAATTCTGCAAAATTTTGGAATACATAGACCTACCGACCGAGTATATGCACGCAAAAAAATCATGGCCCGAAATCACATTCCTTCTCTTGTACGGGTGTTCAAACATGACCCTTGCCTTCAAACATGCCTGATTTCGGGCTTAAATGTCTCAGATGTGTCCTCATGAAAAAGTCTGAAGTTTGGTATCGAGGAAACTTTGCACAACATTTCTTTAAAAGTCGTTCTGATAACTTCAGGTATGTAGGAACCCAATACGATTTTTTTTCTAAAATAGTGATGTAACTATTTTCTAAAATTATCCAGGAATGACCCAATTTTACTATCACTAACCTAAATCAATATAATCTTCCTTACCAAAAATCACTAATGTGAAATGGTCCATTTAGCGTGACTCAATCTGGTGGTGTTTTAATAAGACAAATCTCGGCAACATTTTTCTAGTTGTAATAGTAGCTCATGGTTAAAACCGTTGCTTTCTAAACCAATGCCACACAGACATGGGTTCGAGCCCTGGTCAAGTAAAGCATTTTTCCTTCTAGTTAATTAGACAATAGTAACTTCTCTTCATCAGATGACAAAGTATAGAATTTTCAACCAAGGCAGAGAGAGATCAAAGAATCACCACTTCCATATCAAAAATTCATTTCAGAATATTTCTTTACTGAAGTACAGTTTAGTCTCTTAAAGTGACTCGTCGTTCCTGGGGATCATGAGCTTTAGACTTATTAAATTTGTATGAACTTTGGGGGGTCGTGAATTTGCTGTATGACACCTTAATCCGATTTTGGATTTGACAACATTTACTTAATTTGTATTTAAAGTTCACATATAATGTACCGACGTTGTGTCAACACCCACCACTTCTCTGATGTTATATTTTAAACATAATAATTACTTATGTCCTTAAATGCTTGTATGGATACATATAAAACTTATTATTATTTTATATAATTATTGATGCTTTGAGGAATATATCAATACATAAAAATATTTTGTTCCAGAACGGGATTTGAACCCACGACCGCACGATTAGAAACCACGCGCTCTACCACTGAGAGAATATCAACACATCTATCTACTTCTTTCTGATAGAACTCCTTCTGAAGAAACCTGACTGACTTTTCGGTGTTCAACACAATGACATTCATATACGTTGCAAATGCTGTTGTTTTCCTCTCCTTTATCTTGTTTATTGTACTACTTGCATGAATGCGACAACTAAATTTGCTTACTTCACTTTCATTGTAAATGTGCTTTTACGTATGGAAACGTAGGTGGCAAAACGATCACGTACTCAGATGTATGGGAGGTTTCGAAATACTGTATTATTACGTATTTTAATGAACGTTACTTTTTTCTAAACTTAATAACATTTCAACATGCCTTATTGCACTGAAAAGAAGGGGAAAAAACATCTGCACATTTTTTCCCAATTGCGAAGGTTCATCCTTCCTACCAGGTCTCGAACCTTTCATCTTTGGTTTACTGTTTCCGAAGATACCCGAAGTTGGACTTAGAGAATTTTCAGATAAAACAGCATAATCAATGCGGTCATCCTTTTTAGAATAGACTGTAGAACGTATCCCCTCAAACACAAATCTAACATAGACATTTTGAATTCTCTTGACTTAAAAACATAGACACACGAAGAAAATTAATGACTTACAATTTCGTTATAAAATAATGCAGGGCACAGTCAGGACCAACGAACGACCTTCTTCTACTTTTCTACCTAAGAGTACCCAGACAAAATGCCCGTTCTCAACACCATTTATTTACTACTCAAAACCGAGATTATGTTTGGTCCAGCGGTATCTTGTATACAGATTAACACATTTTTACAATACTCTTCCTTTGCCACCAGATTTCTGCCTCAGTAAAAGTAAATTTCTAAGGGGTTGTTATATGAATTTGAAATGAATTTTAAGAAATGATCTTATTTCGTATTGTATAATAATTTTTTGTTATTATTATTTTTATTGTTACAAGAACGGTGTAAGATGGCGCTTGCTGTATCTGTACTAACTTCTAATAAATAATTAAATGGTAATTATACGATAAACGCTCCCAAAAACTGGGATCCAGAACACCCAAAATTAAGAAACTGAAAAATTAAATCGTATAAAGTAGGTGGTATAAAGTAACAGATGAAAAAACGATAAGGACCGAACAATATTCCCTCTTTCAACTTTCACAATGCTGGGTACTTGCATTGGAAGTATTTGAATCATTCGCCTTTTCTTTATAGAGCCTTAACAAACTCCTTCATGATCGCAAGTTTAATGAGTAGTGATGGTATAAATACTTTCTTTTGGTTCATGGAAATGTTTGCTCACACTTTATATACTTTCAGTTTCAAATGCTAGTCGACTTGACCAATTCCTTCTTGCCTGGCCTTGGCTTCTGGCTCGACTGTCCCACTGACATAAGAAATAGGGATACTTTATGTATCATCCTTGCTGCCCCAAAAGCGTTGATTCGCAAAACCTCTCGGTTTATATACATATAGGTACCAGTACCAAGGTTTTCCACTCTCGCAAAAGCATTGATAGGACTTTTAAAAACCTACATATAGTCCACTCACGGTTGTTTTATTTCTACTTTGCCAGAATCAAGCTTAAAATCTCGTACACCTCTTTCAAGTCAAGGTAGTGCCTTTTAAGTTTCATTTTCAGCAGTCAATGAACAACCTCCAGGGTCCATTCCTTCCTATCGTACTCCAAACTGAAAATTTTCATCAGCCCAGGAACATATTTGCAGTACACCAATACGCCACCTTGAGAAAGATATTATACAAAATATTTCTCGCGTTTCCAGTAACACGAAAATAAAGTACCAGGTGCCAACCTTTTTTTTTCTTCTTCTTCAGGCTTGAGCTTACCAACTCTGTTAACTCCTTAGGAAGATCTAAATCTCTGACGAGATCATTTAGCTCAAGCTGTGTGAAAAGTTTAGGAGTGTTAGTATCAGCCCTAAACCGCAGTTTTCATGATTTTTATGATCAGAAATAAATACATCCTGTAAAGAACTTAGTGGGGCTGGCGCTGATATACTAGGACCGTGAAAAGAAAACTGCATTGCGAGCTCGTGAATGGACAAAATAAACCTTTCTAGAACCTTGGAAGACGCGCGCCATCTACAAGAATATTCAGAATTTGGGAACTCACTTACGGTTTCAAATTTATTGCTCTCCCATGATTCTAGCTGGTTAAAAAAGAAAAATATTAAATCAATTTGGCTAGAAAATTTCTAAATAATATGTGACTACAGTACGCACCGTCAGGAATTTATAATAGGAAGCGGTCAAGTTCAATATGGCATTTTGGAGGAAAACCTTAAGTGATGAAAAAAATGTCATTTTTGATTCAGCGCCCCAAAAATCGTAAGAATGAGTGACAACTTTGTAAACTTTTTTTTCTATCTGAATTAAAATTCCCCCAAAATTATAATGTATATCCAAATGTCCCAAATACCTTGCCGAATTCGTCTCCAAAATTACTGAAACATGCTCCTGAGAAATTATTCTTAAGTCACGATTAGAATCAGTTTTCCCAATTGAATTGAATTTTATTTAAGGCCTTTAGGAATCTAAGGCTCAGGTTGGGATAAGGGAGGGAAAAGGATTTGGGAAGGAGTCGGCCAGGGCCTATGTTGAAAATGCCATCCCGGCATTTGCCTGGTGAGACTGAGGGAAAATCCTGGAAAAAACCTCAGTCAGGATGGTCGGCCACTGGGATCGAACCCAAGACTTTCCGAATGCTACGCCAACTCTCTACCACTGAGCTACGGTGGTCGGTATCAGTTTGCCGAAAACAATATTTCTCTCTGTTCAGTTTTGCTCTTCACCTATACAAATTATAACTTTAAATTCTAATCTCTACTTTTCAGAAACAATTTTTGTGAATAGAGTTCCTCTTCTCGTATTTTTATCGAGTACCAAATTGAAGTTTCTAGTACAGTGAAATACATTTCTTTTGCATCCAAGTATTTCTAATTCTTATTCTTACATTTCAAAAAATATATCCGTATTTGTATACAAATTTGCATATATTTTTCGTAATAGAATCCATTTTTAAAATTCCATATACCACTTCTTTATACAAAATCCTCACCCTCTTCACTATACACTTGACTTTTCAAGCCAACATTAATCTTCGAACACCGTAAATGTGCTCCTGCTGTAAACTTTACTGGTCGTCCTTTCAAAATATAAGTCTCTACTTCCAGAAAGGCTAGAAAAAAATGCTCTTCTTTCCACACAGTTCCCTACAAGAGAGTTCTTTTCTTTTGCCAGAGAACAATCAGTAGCCACAACTGAAGTTCCCGGTGTTTGTTTTCTTCATCATCATCATCATCATCATCATTGCTTCGTCATACTTACTAATGGCTGAGTATGAGAACAACCCATTAAACCTTTGTTTTCAATCTGGTAATAAACAGGGATTTCAGTGACGGTATTAACAGAGAGATGGATGGGGGGTGTAGGTGTTCAGCAAGAGAACTAAATCAGGGATGCTAAAAAAAAGAAAGAAGAAAGGAGATTTACTTCCTCTTCCACATCTTTCTTTACCTTTTTTTTTAACTCTCCATTCATTTCAATTTTGTCCATAAAACTCTGCTTGTAAAATAAAGGCCTCTCTATACTTACGCACATTATAAAGTAACTGATGCCAAAACCAAGATTCTTATTTTCAATTTCTCTTCCTTTTTTTCATTGTTTTACTTGTTTCTTTGCTTTCATTTTTTTTATTCTTTAGATCGCTCGCTATTTTCTCATCCAAGCCCACTTTGTTAATTACTAGAGATTAAGCTGATGCTTCAGCCTCCTGTTTTCTAGAAGAATTCTTCTCTCTTTATATCTTCCATTTTTCAGTCTTCCTACTGCTACCTTCCTCTCCATCTTTCTGAGTTTTACGTTAGTTCCTTCTCGTTTTCGTATGTTTAGCTTGTTTTCGTTTAAGTCAGGCTTTAATCTGAAAGAAATCTAAACGTAAATGCATAGCAAAACTGTGTGCATCTTATATATTTATTGACTGAAACCAAGCGCAACATCCATTTATCAATTTCCAAATAATTGGTCTCTTAACTTTGACACATAATGTATACATGTTATATATTCATATACGAGAGCCTGAATATACGAAGAAAGTATGAGGATTCTAACCAAGGGACGAAAACAGGGAGGCAACCACACTACTTTAGAAGATCGACTCTTGCACCTTCTTTGTCAGTGGAAACATTTTCAGACAAAAGCACAACACTTTTGGTTCATTTGCCCCACCGTTTCTAGTTTAGTGGCACGCTAGGCCGTTATGAAAGATTTAGGTAAATGTCACCAGTAATGTTCTGGGCAATTGTCTGGTAATCTTTATATCCATCGTAATCACAAAATACTTTCTTGTAGAAGGTTACACTCTTTTCCCTTCTCGACGGCGTGAAGTTGATTGCATCCACTCCACACTCGTGGCATTCCTTTCAGAATCATACTGGTGGATACAAAATGCATTCATCGTTACCAATCTTTAAAAAAATACATCACTGTTCTTCTGACACATCGCTAAGATGAGCACTCCACTCTTCGTTTCAAGTGACTCAGAGTCAGCAAACAAGGAATTCATCAAGAAGACACTTTCGACAAGTGCAGATACTCATGAAGCACGGTCGAAATTGAACCATAACTTACGACAATAACATCCGTTACAGCATAAATAGTGATCCCTTTGTCCAAGAATTCTAGACGCAGCACGTTTTCAATCATGTCACTGGCTGAGCAGGGTCATCCTTCTTTTTGTTCGTTCTTCATACTTGTGCGTCTACTCTTAAACTGTCTTCCAGGTTATCAAACTATAAGATGGACATTGGTGGACTAGAAAGCTTTCACTTCATCATAACCAGGTATCAGTTCTCTCCTGTAGCTGTAAGAACTTGGTCACACTGTGATATTCGAGTTTCACTAGAATATTATGTTCCAAATTATTGGATGTCCTATCTCTGCATCGAAAAAACGTGTAAGAAAAATACATATATGATTAAGTTCTATACACATGTAAAACGCTTCGTGCTAAGTTTTATACATCTCCTGTGATTCTCAATAGGTTTACCATGGCGCACCTGTTGAGAAAACATTTGTTAGGTGTGATGAAAAATTTCTGAGACTGTGATTCTGCTAGTAATCAACTAAAGACAATCATCTTATGTCTTTTTGTGTTAATGGCGATTGAATTTATGCAAGATATTAGGATTGCTGAAAATAAAGAAAAGTTTAAATTTTCAAAACATCTATATCCAAGAGTTATGGAGGGTCATTGTGATCATATATTTTGCAGCAGACCAAAATATGAAAATATTTCACGGTGCATCAGAGAGGAAACATTTTTAATGGTTTTCCAGGTATGCTACCGTCCTATCCATAGCGATGTTATCTGTTTTCATGGTAGTTATAGCCTTAAACAAGTCCATAATTATAGTATCTTCTTCGTTGACTCGAGAGTCCATTTAAGGTCTCTTTAAGCATTTTTCTTTTCATTGTGTTTAACACAAACTCGCTGTGACTTTTTTTTTATATTTCAAATGTCATCTTTTGTCTATTTACTGTGTAGTGTGCACAGTGCATTGTTCAATGTGCAGTTCTTAGCTTCTTCTGTGTTTCTCATATAATCAGAAACAACTAAGGGGTGAAGTCCAGGACGTGGCTGCACATCGAGTTCCACCCGAGCCCACCCAACTAACCAAGCATATGAGGCGCTTTCTTTCTATTTAACCATATTGGTTCTTGTCAATGATTTATATCTTCTCTTATATTCAAAAGCAGTTACTGTTTGCCTCTATGATTTCCACTGTGATGGATCCATCTCTTACATTCACGCACGCAGATAGCTTTGCTTCTTTGACGGTTTTAATAATGTGTTCCCCACTCTGTGTATGAAAGGACATATCATGGTGCCAAATGATCTACCATCGCTCACTGGCTGTAAAATTTAAGACTCAGATTTCCAGATAAATTTTGTTCTACTGAAGTAAGGTCTGCTTCTTCTGACTCCTCTTCTAGCACAAGAGAAATGTCAGATGAGAGTGCAAGTCACGACGACGTGTACAGATGGATTCCTAAAAAATAACATAGATTTGTACTATGGGATAAAAGTGCGTTGGTTTACGCAAGAGCGCAGCCTTACTCTCAATGCAATGGTATAAAGGGGTACGGTGGTCATGATAGGACGCAGCTGCGACTTCAACAGTGGTTGTAAAAGATATTGGGATTGTCACTGAAGAGAATACGAGTTAAGTTATGATAGGAATACGATAAGCAAGAAAACGAAGGTTAGGAAAGACCTTCAAGCGAATGTAGGGATCAGTGAATTAAAAGGGATTATACTTTAATGGAAGGATTGCTCTAATCTTATTGCAAAAGAAGTTAAGGAAAAAATAGTACACCTTAACTGAAATGGTAGAGCTTGTCTTGTATTTCAGCTAAGAAATGAGTATTTGGGTCATACAACTGCCAAATGAAGGGCGTACTTGGCATAACAGAGTAAGTATATACTTATATTTAGAACATAAAGGTCGTTCAAAAGGTAAAATACAAGCTATAAGCTGCTATAGTACGGAAATGAACACCTTTGAACTAAAAGGTATAAAATTACATCGGTATAGTTGATTAGACAAAAGTGAAAGTTACAGAACCTCTCTCCTCAAGCGGAAGTTTTAATCTGAAATTTTACACCTACACTGAAAAGCAAAGCACACTTAAAGTACACAATATGTCCCGAAAAATGTTCACAATATGTTCCAGTTTTACCATGTTTCTAGTGCACAATAAAAATATGAACTTTTTGCGAAAATTAATATGAACTACGACACATTTTTAGTGCATAAAACATGAAATTCTGGTGTTCTAATACCTAATTCATGTACAAGAGTTACTTACAAGTGATAAATGTGCTAAAAGTGATCTGAAAACGAACTCTAGATAATGTGAACTACGGATAAAATGAACTTAATATGTGTAAAATATGAACTACGATTAAGAACCCAATAAAATGACGCATTTAGCACATAAAATATTCAATTTTTTCAATAAATTCACAAAAAGTTGTAATCTGGTATCAAATTTAGTAATATTTAATGGGTTCTCAATGCCCCAAAATGGCGAATTTCTGTTGTATACCCCTTCTCTATGTGTCAGTCTTAAATTTGAATTTTGCTGATGTAAGCCATTTCTGATTGGTTAAAAATGTGAACACGCGATCCTGGTTGTGCGCGTGACTTGAGGAGCAATGGCGTGGTGCCAGTTGTATTTCCGAATATTGACAGTGATGTTCGATTTTAAACTTTTGTGTTGGTGAAATCTAAAGTCTAACAAAAAATACGAAAGTTACGTAATATTCGTAGTAATTATTACTATCATTATGGTGGTCAGTTTGTTATGATATATTATATAACCAATGAAGTGGAAAGATATTAATGGTTGGTTCAATTCACGTAAATAATATGTGTAAGAGAAATTCTTATCGAGAGGTGATAAAAAGTGAATCAAATGGCTCCTACTAAGGAGAGATTTCTATATGAAAAGTGTTTTCTATATTCTTTGATTTAAGTTCTCCATTAGTTTATGAAAGTGAATAATTATTATGGCGAAGAAGCATTTGGGAAGTTTGAAAATGTCAGTGCTTTTATTTACATGAGTTCGGTACCGTGAATAGAGTGAAATGGGAATCTTTATCAGTTACTCTTTCCTTTCTATTGGCACAGTAGTGGTTTTAGGAAAATGTTTCCCATGTTATGTTTGTAGTACAATAGAGGGAATCGTAGTAATTATTAGAGCTAGTAACCTAGTTGGAAGATTCCCTAGATTTTCCGAAGCATTAATTAAGTTAGCAGAATTAATTTTGGAAGTGCTTTCTATCATAATTTTCATGATAATAGGGAATAAAGTTTCCGAATGCTTCACATACGTAGTCAAATCTCTTATAGTACAGCTATACAATATAGGTTCTATACAGAATAAGATATTAAAGTAAAACCATCCTACTGAAAAGAATACGTTATTTGTTTTCAAAATGCCATATGATTTTAAGAGTGAAAATCAGAAGTTCAATTATAGCATATTTAATGACAAGAAAATATCATTTCAGTTCCTTCCTTATTTTTAACTCCGTTGAATCAGTTTTCATGTTTATTTTTTATTGTTATTAATTGTTTTACACGAAAATATCTAAAACTAAACTTTGCAATAAACTCAACAAGTTTTACCTAATTTCATTTGTACTCATTGATCTGTTCCTTAGTTCAAAATATAGGGGAAATAAAAATAAAAATAGTAGGATATCCAACTTATAGATTAAGAAAAACTTCCAGGAAAATACTCAATACTGAAATACAGAGTGTCCAGGTTATTTTAGATTCCTTTTAGAAGCCAAACAAGGAATCATGTAAGAAGAAAATTGATTTCTTCAGGACTGTTATTTTATGGAGGAAATGATTTAGATTTAGATCATAGCTGTCTGTGATGAAAGTGCTTCTTTTGTGGAAATTAACCAAATCTTACTATTTCAGTGATTGGTCAATCTTATGCCGGGTTTAGGCCGCTTAAAAGTCTATTCTGACTTTACCTTCTTTTCTATAAAAATAAGAAGGAATATTTTCCGCAGAAGAAACTCACATTATCCAACGGAAAATATAATCTGAGGTATTCAGTGTAGTGAGTGCGGGTAGATCATTAGGCACAGAGATATACCCCATCATACACAAAGTGGGGAACATACTGTTAAAACCGTCAAAGAAGCATGAGCTATCTCCGTGAGTCAGTGATAAGAAGATGGATTCATTATAGTCAACATCAAAACAAGCAAACACACTGAAAATCTCCTGGCACATAAAGCACACAAAAACTTAAACGAAAATGAACAATATATGAACACATGTGAATTTCATGTACACCTACTGAAGATTGATAGTTTTTGTGTGCTTTGTGTGTCTTTTTATTGGGATCTAACCCTTAGTGCATATTTTGCGCACATTAGGTTCATAATCACCGAAGTTCACATTATCTAGAGATTGTTTTCAGATCACTTTTAATAACATTTTCCACTGTTAACGGAACTTTTTGTGCACGAATTAGGTATAAGCACACCAAAAGTTCATGTTGTGCACTAAAAATGTGGTGAAGTTCATATTAATTTGACGAAAAGTTCATATATTATGCACGAAGAATGTGGTGAAATTGGAACACATTTTAACCTTTTTTTTTTCGGAATATATTGTGCACTTTAAGTGTAATTTGATTTTAAGTGCAATATCTGCTTTTGAATATGAGAGAAGATACAAATAATTGATAAGTAACAATGTGATAAAATAGAGAGAAAGTGCCTCATTCACGGTTGGGTCTCGATGTGCAGTCACGTCCTCGTCGTGAGTCGTTGGTTGTCTCTGATTATACGTAGAAAAAAATAGGAAGAAGTTAAGAACTGTGCATTGCACAATGCATAGTAAACACTTGAAATATCAAGAAATAAATCGCAAAATAAATTATACTGTTTGTTTTAAACAGTATAAGCTTAGCATATCACACTAGAATCTATTTAAGCAATCTCTTTGATTGAGTAAGTGCTGCACAGACAGGTTTCGTAACCTAAGAATTTCATTTGCAACAAATTAACTGGTTTAATCCCCCTCTAAGTTGTATTCGCCGAACGTAAACATAACCGAAATAGATGTATTGGGTACTACTTCAAGTATGATTTGCTCAGTCAACACCGCTTACGCCATTTGTTGTCGAGAAATGACGTCATTTGTGACGATGTCACTGTAGTTCCGAAACTATGCATAATTTTATAACTATGGTATAACAATTGAGGGGGAAAAGAGTGGTCAAATGCAAGTATTTTCAACATAGAAGCCTCGTTTAGGAAATAATAGCACTCACGTCGTTTACTTCAAATGCTCAAAGGTCTGGACTCCAACTTGTAGACGTAGATCGCAAAGTGAAAAGCTTCTACAATACGGGCTCCTAAATCTTCCGCAGATGGACCTGGGATTTGGTAAACTAGGTTTTCCAAGGAACCGCAAAAGACAAGGTGCGGTGGTGTTAAACATGATGATCTAGAAGATCAATTTTCAGGACCGACTCTACCTATACACCTGAAATTAAACACAGTTGTGAAGTGTTGACACACATCCAATGTAAAAGGGACGAATCACCATCATGTTGGAACATGAGCGTTAAAAATATTTTCCCGATTCAATGTAGCTTCGTCAGTTACTATGACAAACTCTGCACTGTATAAATTGTTGGCGTTTCAAAACACTAAAACTGGTTGAAATATAGTTATCAACCCAAAAGAAGTAGTAAAACATTTCTACAGGTGGTTTTCAGCAACCCTCCCGAACACCATTTGTGGTGTTTCTCAACAACCAATTCTAGTGGTGGGTAACAGCACAAGGGGTGTCCGGAACTCCGTCTCTGGTGTAGACAAACAACTCTACTGGTGTTCAGAATCACCATTACCAGTGTTAAATTACACTGCTGGAGTGTTATTCAACGCCATTGAAGTTGTACTCTAACACTTCTATAGCCGTGCACTTTAACACGGGTAGAGGTATTGCTCAATGCTTGTAATGGTGTTTCTGAACACCGGTAGAGGTGTATGTCAACACCAGAAACGTTGTTCCGAACATCCGTTGTGGTGTTACTAAATACCTGAATTAGTGCTCAGAAACACCAAAAATTATGTTCGGGGAGGTTTGCAAACAATCTGTAATGGTGTTCAACTATTCCGTTTGAGGTGGCTACTACATTGTCACCAGCTTTGGTGTTTGTCCCCAGTTTTGGTGTTTTGAAACACCCCTGTAACTGCGGTGTTTTCGTACACCACAGACATACTCTGCAATGTTTCACTTCTTCTGATCTTGCTTTCTCAGGTACTGTGGCAATAAATATTGAGCTGAAACATAACTGACCTATATTAAAGCATGTAAAATAATAATGTAAATAAAAAGGTACAAATATAAACATTCATTTATTAAATGATTTAAATATAGTCAAAATGAAATTAATTTTCAGTTATAAAAGACAGCATATGGAAAGCTTAAGTAACAAAAATAAGAGCCATTCAAGTATTACGTAATCAGCCAAGAAGATAAACGTGAATTTACATTCAAGTTTAGATCACTTTCGATGTCAGCGGGAAGGGACACAGAACAATGCACATTGTAAACAAATTAGCAGTTTCAAAAAATACACTTTATTTTGCTTACAAGGGGCAGTGGATCTAAAATGTGCAAAAATGTGATTACGCAATACTTGAACGACCTCTAACATATATTAGAAATACTTTTACAATGGTAAACTAAAACACTTTGTTGTAGACTGCACTGAAGTACACGCATGAGTCTGTTGCTGGTACACGGAGAATTTTTTTTTCCTAGGATTTAAGGACGGAAACCTCCTTAAATCCGTCCTGCAGGCTAACTGCATGCGCGACTTCATGACGTCATTCTAATGACGTCTTGAAGTAATTTGCACTAACATGCGAGTACGTAGTCGCCGTCCTGCCTTCCTGTATGGCAACCCAGGCTCCTATAGGGGGCTGCTCCTTACGTACTGGCCGTCCAGCTGTCGTGATTGTAGGTTCCCTTCTGCCTGGCAGTATGGTCAGTACATCGTGTACGCGAGTTACCTCCAGGATGTATAGATGTATAAGACGGAAAGAATGGATGATGCACACGTATCGGAAGGTCATTGCATGGTACTTCCTTTTGCTTCGCCATACGTTGAAATTAATAACTTCATTCTAGAGCAAAATGCCCCGAGAAGTAAACTGCAGATATTCGAAATTTAAGACTCTTTCATAAACCAGACGTTAAATCCGATTAATGTTAGTTTCTGAATCGATAACATAACTTCTCATCTTATAAACTATTATACAATAACCGATTGTGCACATTTGTCTTTTAGATATGAGCAGTAACATAAATGCATTAAGAAATCCTTAAATTATCGCATAGTAATAATATTAATCGCGTTGTCTTCATGTTTGCTTTAAAATAGATCACCCGGTCAGGCATAATAATTACAGTTTTAGCTTCTGGCTATAAAGAAAACTGTGCTGCCATCTCACGAGCTAATTGTAATATACCGCAATATACCGCAACAACTTGCAACACATTTAACATTTTGTAACACACTTAACCTTCTCCTGCTAGACTGTGTCTCCTGTTGTATTTGCATGCAAACGTTCCCAATGTTGATACAAGCAGTGTCCTGCAAATCATGTGTTTCCAGGATAATAGCGTTACTGCAGGCGGCTCCTGCTATTACGTTGCCATCTGTAATGTATATACTGACTTCTCCCTCTTTCATTCTTGGCAGGAGGTTCCATCCTGCTTGCCTGTGTTCCTATAGGTTCCTCACTTTATTGATTTTGCCAGTCAGCAGGATATTCCGTCCAGCCAAAAAGTGTGGCATGGAGAAACAGCAGGAAGACGTAGGAAACATACGGAATAAAGACATTTTTCACTTGACATTACCTGTAATGCAGGCACCACTAATCGCCAATTTTATTGAACGTGGGTTTCTTACGTATTACGTGTGTTCCGTACGTATTTACGTACGCAACCTACGTAATGCTGCAAATGCTACATTTACATTACTGGCAATGTAAGCATTTTTCTCAGTATACTAAATGAAAATGATAAAATACAATGGGGAATGGCAGTAATTATAAAAAGGAAGGCTAATGTGCTCAGTCTATACAAATTGCAACTGCAAGGTGCAAAAGCCTTAAATATTGTGAAAACGGGCCAGACATTGTTCTAATATTACAACTGTGACTCTTGGATGGTAATACTGCATGAAGTGGTAGACGTACCCTTCATGCACATGCCTGTTAGGAGCTGTCATCCTCATTTGCTTCAAGATCCGTTAACCAACGACTGTATAGTTACCTGTGGTTCTTCTTCGTCCCAGTTCCACTCTGGACAAAATGACAACGTGTGGAACAGCGATATTGCATCAGGTTGTCAAACAGAAACAATGCGCAAGATTTAACAGGTTTTTGGCAACAATGCCATACAGAGTAAACAAATAGACCGTTGTACAGTTGGTTCAAAGATGTCCTCACATCGGCGGAGAGAGAGAACTGGAAAGTGGTATTGTGGATAACGAATACTTACCAGAAGACCCAACAGTTAGGAAACAGCATTATTTTGAAGTTCTTTTTCACCTCCGCGATGAAAGAGACCAGACCTGAGAGCTTCACAAAACCGGCACCTGCTTCAGGATATCGACTCAGTCAAATTTCTCGCACTTTATTCAATCTTTCCTTTCTTTTAAAAAGCTCCATATTCCCTAAACATTGCTCCTTGTGACTTTTGACTTTTCCTCAAGTCAAATCGATACTCACCCACTTCGAGATCTGACGGCGGTGTTGAGAGCAGTTCCAAAAGAGACATTCCAGGTATGTTTCCAGCAATTGTCATGAATGTTTGGTTATTGTCCAGGCCCAATGCTGTCATACTAAACACCATCAATGGTGGCCGAGGCGGATTTCATTGTAAAGAAGGAATGTAAACTCGTCCCATCTTAATTGAATCAACATTATGTATAAGGGACATACTCACATACTTGTATATGCACACGACGTTTTGTCTAACACTTCCCAGACACAGCCCATATATAAAGTAATTCAAGAAATTGGTACAGTACTTAAACATAGAGACACCTACGGCACACCAAGGCCTTGATATGGACCAGCGAGTAGTGTAGAATTCTATTAATAGAGACTCTCTGATCAGCGATAATACAGGATCAGATATATATATATATATGAAGTGAAGAACATCTCGGCTGAAACTAAAGTTGCCTAAAGACCGTAATATTAAATTCAAAATTCAAATGAAGAACATCATTACGACTTTTTAAAAACTCAACAAAGACCGCAATAAAAGTATACAAGAAACTGAGAAAAGCATATTAAGTTAGGGGAAACAGTCAGATACTGAATAAATAATCTGAGACATTAGCGTGACAATGATTGTTCAGATTGAAAGGAACAATATTACACATGTAATTGTTGTTAAACTATAGAAATTATTTTTGAAATATCATGGATTAAACAAAAATTATTAACAATAACCGCCTAAATATGAATAAGGAAATTCTTCACATTCAAAGTCGCCAGACAAAAACATTACAATGTATTCTGCTCTTACAACTCAAGAACTCTCTAATCAAAGTTACAGATTCTTTGAAGAAAACAAAATGTTCCAACGCAAAAGAACAAGTCAGGAATTATTTTCAGCATTTACCGGTTACAACTCGTTCTGGACTTTTGAATATGGTTCTGTGGCCTTTTGAAAGTTTGGGAGGAATGTCTTATCGATTTATAACAGGAGAAGAGTCCTTTGATATGTGTCTTTTGTTCCTAGAAACACTATTGTCACCAGGTGTGGATTGCATTTACACTTATATCAATTTCTCCGGAGTAGAAAAATTCCATGAACTACTTGAGTGCGTTCTTCAAAATACTAAAAAGCTTAAAGTATTATTCCTTCCTTGTTCAAGAATTTATCAATTCAACCCAATGAAATATGACGCCTTGTTTTCAGAATTATTTATTGAGAATGGTAGTTGGTTAACGAGTCTAGAATTTGGCTCAGTTTGCAATGATCAACTGCTGCAAACTATCGGAGAAAATTGCCAATGTCTTCAGAATCTAGACATCATAGCGTCCCTTGTATCTGACGAGGGCATACAAGTTCTTACTCAAATTTGGGAATGTCGTGAAGGAAGAGAACTCGCAAATGACGAAGAAAGAGTAGACGAACCATTAACCATTTCTCAACGAGCCACTAGAAGTATCACAAAACCATGCATACAAAACCGTAAACATATATGTCGCTACTTGTGCTACAAAACAAAACTTTGTCATTCGTTGAGACGTATTAATTTACGACATACAGTGGTCACTGAAAAAGGAATACATGCATTACTATCAACTGTCAATAACCTAGAGGATGTCGGGATATGTATGACGAAAGTGCTTGATGATTTGTACAAGAGCTATGAAGACCACCCTGAAACATTCCAGTGTCCCTATTGGAATTTACGATCATTATATGTGTCAGATCTATCACCTCAACATGTTTCAATACTAACAAAATTAACAACACCCAAGAAGTTTACTAAGAATATCACAATTGACCTGTTTGGAGCCCCTACTGAACATGACTTTCAAAATTATTTACAAGGTTGTGGCTTAAATTTAACCACTTTAGAATTAACTCCTCCCATATGCTCACCGGTTGTTGACTTGTCATATTGTTTAAAACATTGCCCAAACTTAATTTCACTGAAATTAATATATGCATTTCTTACTTGGTCTGATGATAAGAAACCTGTGCCTTCTCCAACGCTAAAATTTGCCGAATTAAGATCGAAAATCAGTTGCGAATCAGCGATATTATTTATGGAAAGTGTGACTGCGTTGAAAGAAGTATATTTTGTTGGTTTAGAAGAGGATGAGAAGTTTTTAATAACCCTTTGTGAAAAATGCATATCAAAAGAGTTGAAAGTCTTGTATTTTGCGTACCCGAGTTTTCGTTTCAATTCACATCTAGTTTCTGAATTCTGGCAAAGTCACAAACACATAGAATTTATCGGAGATATCTCTTTCAGCCTCACAGAACTACAATTGGGTAGCGCTGTAGATCTTAAATTGATCGACTATATGTATCCTTGATACTTAAATGTGCATTTGTTTTCAAAATGTGTTTTATAGATAAGTTCTAAACCGAGAACATGTTTACAAAAATCTTTATCAAAGTGTGAGACACTGTCTAATACTTCCTTGATGTAATGTATGTACACTTATTCAATGTAAATATTCTAGTGTTTTCTTTGAATACAATCTTCAGATTACTTAATTACATTTAACATGACCATGAAATTGTATTTGGTAAACAGCCTGTTATAATAAAGAATACTCGTTTTACACAATCCAGAATTAGCGATTTTATCATTTTTAGAACGGGTAATGTATTTCGTAAAATACCAATGTCAGCGCGGACTGTCTAATATATATTGTGAAATCTTTACAGTGATTTGAACGAGTTGTATACAAAGAAAGTAATTATACCCTAAGTTACATATACCCTATGTAATGCGCTCCACAAATTCTTGACCTACGGCACCAAGTGAGGCGGGGTTGCCTGTCCCACACTCAACCGCCTTTACCTTCCAAGGTCACCAGGAATAATAAGGACACTCTGGTACTCAAGTTGATAGGAGGCTGAGTATACCTTAGAGCTCTAGGCATGGGAACACTGCGAGAAAAGTCTCCAGTATCCTGCCCGGGGTTTGAATTCGTAGTCAGACGCGCTACCGCCTGAACCACGGCGACTCCGAACGAGTTGTATATGGCAAAAAATTTTCAGATTAATTTCGTTTGTGCTACACTGACGGAGAATGGAACCCCAACACCAAGAAGGCGTTATTCTAGGTGAATGAAATTTTAGCAGCAGATTAGAGTACATCAGTTGTTCTCAGGGTGTGTTCCACGGAGACTTGGAGCTCCACAAGAACATTCTTGAGGGTCCACAACTCTTTCCATCGAAAAAAGGAACTTGTTACTGTGAAGTTTAAGAGGAAAATCCGAGCACTTTGTAGTGTATTTTTCTGATTCAAAATTATGTTGGGAGGAAAATGGCTACCGGAAAATACCTTTCTATGTAAATCCTTGATAGGATGACTCCTCATATAAATCCAGTGCGAAAACTTACGATATCATGAAGAGTTTTGTTAAAGATCTGATTTGAAAAGGTTCTAATTGGTTTAAATGTAACCTTGTGATTGGTGCTTGAAATCGAGACAGGAGGTGGAAGGGGGCACAAGCCATGCTTGGGTTTATGTGCCAGTTTGTTTGATTTTATTGGTATGAGAGGACTCTGTGATAAGTTTTCCAACGAAAGTTAAAAGAATACAGGGATTGTGAAATTTCGATGTGGAAAAGAAATCCTAAATTTCTGGAAGTGGTGAATTGTTTCTCGTTACTGATTACTATCAGGAGATTTTGTGTATGAATAGAAATAACGTTTTATTGTGAATGTACACACGAATCCATTTTCATGAATTTGAGGAACGGTAATTCCTGGTTAACAAGGATGATCGGAAAAGAGTGAAATGAGGATAGTGAGGGGAAAATCCTTACAGTTAAATTGTTCAGGAAA
>JAGDQP010003271.1:1355-31933 GCA_022664845.1 Lepisma saccharinum
GCTTTGTGCTTGGTTCTTGTTCTTTGTATTTTCATCGCAGCCGAAGATGCCGGGAACCAAAAGTGTGGCAAGATAAGACAAGTCGACTAATCCAAGGTAACAGGCGTTTTTCGGTTATCTTTAGCCCCATAACCGGGTAGTTTTGTTTGATATTTATGAGCGAATCTTGCTATAGCGGAGACAGAATTATCCAGCTCTTGGTAGGAGCAACATCTAACAAGAAAAGCTCTCTACGATGCGGACTTGAGTTTAAGTTCGAAAGTATAATTTTAATTAGATTTTGAACAAGTTGTGTATTTTGAAGAACACGAGGGCACCATGACAAGAAGACGACTGTGATGCAGTTTATAAATACCCGTTCCTGATTGCATAGATTTATTTGGTGCGATTTCGTCATTTGAGAAACACTTTTCGCGTGAATGTTTGGGGAAATGTAACTTGTGTTGTGTTCCCATTGTATAGCAAACCAATAAATACCGACGGCAGATGGAAGGAGGGCTAATCGATTCCTGTGTGTGTTTCATTCCAACAAATACGCTGGGGAACTTCCTGTTGGTCTGACTGCGTTTCGGTACTTAACCAGGCTCATAACATTATGTAGTCTGTATACGTGACGTTCCTAAGGTTAGTTGGATCCAAACACAAGAATTAATTACGAGCAGCAGGAATACGAACTGAATCGCTTACCGATTCCCAGTATGCAGATATGTGCAATTATTTGTTAGAAAGTTCCTCATGCTGAGTGGCTTAAGGTTCAGGTACGTTCATGTCTCGATTGTCAGTTTTTATCCGACTTGGTGGGTTCGATTTCCGTTGGAACGTAGTAAAGGTCATAGTTCTTCGTAATGATATTAAGCCCTAGCAGTAGATTTAATCGTTGCTAAACGCCGTTTTTCTTCATAATCAAAACGCCTTTTGCCCCCGTATCTCCGAAACGTTGCTAAAAATTAGATCTCTAAATAATCCCATAATGCATAGCTTGCTAAAATTAGAAAACGCTTGTTTGTGTTCAATTATTTAAAAGGATTTATCTATCTTGTTGCAAAATCAAATTGCATTTCTATTTCACAAATTCGATTCCCGTGATGGACTGTTCGGTTCAAAAGCAGCTCTACCAAACCTTGCATCCACTGATCTATCCGGTACTATATCAAAGTTCTAAAATAAACAGTCATCTCAAAATTAGGCCATCAGAGGAACGTATTGAGACTGTTAGTAAAAAGAACGCAACTTCAAGTGATAACAAGTGCATGGAAGACGCATATTAATTTGTAAATTACGTTATATAACACATCATTTTTTAAATATATATAATTTTACATCTTTGATTATAGTCATTGTAGAACCAAACCCAAACGAAATTAAACAACCTAATTGTTAATTTTGAAACTAGCATATTTCAAAATGATGAATTATGCTATTATTAAAACTTATCACTTACTCAAAACTACGCATTAAAAATGTAAATTAAGCTATTTCAGATGACTATAAAAGATTATCTTATTCATTATAAAATATCGTTTTGGTAATACGTAAAACTTCTCAGATAGTACAATATATTTCAATATATTTCCATGAGCGATCTTCAGTGGCAAAGGTAGTATTACTCATTTTCTTTGAAAATTAATTATTTAAAACCCTTTTCATAATTTATGTTGCCATCCTTTAATGTTCTTATTTGCTTTGGATTATTCTATTTCATGATGCGGTTTTCTTGAAGAGTCTTCTATTATATTTTCAAGTTATTTCTAAAATTCTACTACTGTATTCAAAACAAGATATTTCTTCTAATTAAGGTGTGTAATTTGACTCGTTGAAATAGGTTTATAATTTCCGTATTTCAGAACGTGCAGCTGTGATAATGAAATAAGAACGACCTCTATTGAAAGATCTCAGATAGCATAAAAACATGCAGTCAGTTTGTACGAGGTCTTGCATTGCTAGTTTGCACGAAATTTGCCATTATATTCCTGCAAGTGCAAAGATTTTGCTACTTGACAAATGCCAAATCTGCTACAAACTAGTCATGTTAATCATCAAGCCTGTAGCATAGAAAGATTTATATTATCTGGATTGGGGCTTGAAACTAGAAATTTCAGTTTTGTTTCTACTACGTCACTCTACCAGCTCCACTGTCCTGCCACTCCTGGCTATGTTCTGTTTTACTAATCCTTTAATGTTACGAAGACAATTTTTGAAGTAAATTCACTGATATAAATTAAAATTCGAAACTGAGAAAGCTCATTGATCCTGTTTCAGAACTATGAAGCCTAATTTGTTGATTTTGCACAAGCGAGCCTCCTCACGAAAATCGTAATGATGTGTATCTTTTACTGCTCGGGTCGATAACAAATTGCATGATTGCTCTTCCTATTACGTATAATGAAAGAAGTTGAATTGTTTATCTTATTTTCGGGTAATAAGTACAATTTAGTAAGTTGTGCAAAATGTTGAAAAATACAAAAGAAAGGAAAGGGGAGGGAATATTTATAAGTATAAGAAGAGAACGAATTGTTAAAAACAGAAATTGTTTGTGGAACCCCAGTGTTTCAGTTAGTAAACCAACAGTAATCCAGTTAGTTACCACTGTTAATTTATCACTGTAAGGAAGAATCAAGGGAAGTCGAAAGTTGGTTTAAGAGAAAGTTATCGACCCGAACAGTAAAGTACACATCATTATGATACTCATGAGGCGACTCGCTTGTGCAAAATCACGAATCAGCCGTCTTCATACCTCTAACACAGGATCAATGAGCGTTCCCAGTTTCGAATTTAAACATACATTTATCCCTTTATATCATTTATCCCTTTATATCCCTTTATATCAGGTATATGTCCTTCGTAACATAAAAGGACTAATAAAATGTACTATAGTCAGGCGAAGAGCGGTTGAGGGGTCTTTAGAGTGACGGACAACAATCAAATCTGACGATTCTGGCTTCGAATCCCACTGCAGACTGAAATTCTTTCCCGCCACGTGCTCGATGTTAGTCTCCCAACGTTTTGAAAAACAAGGTTTGTAGCACGTTTGTCCTGGAAGGTTTGTAGGAAGTTCGGGGTGCAAACTTGTAGCAAATTTTGCATTTGTCAACTAGCAAGTTTGCTGCAAGGCTGTAGTAAGTTTGTAGCCTTACAATGCCAAATTTGCTGCATGTTTCGAAACTTGTAGTGTCAAACTTGCTTTAAAATAACTGTGTTATCTGGGATACTACATAATGGAAAGACATTTCTGAAGCTTACGTCACTTAAAACAAGACCTAGAGAAGTGAAGATTCGTTAGAATGAGACAAAGATACTGTACTAGAGACAGAACTAGCGTTGTTGTAGTATTTCTGGTATTTTCCTCAGTTTGTGATGTCAGAGGGGACAATTTCCCCTTTGCCCCTCCAAGTTTTTCATAATATATTTTTAACCTATGGGCATCTCTTCCGTGATATTACGTCACAGGAAGAGCTGTTACGTTGGTTCCGGTTAGTCTCGAATCTTCTAGCACTTTTTGACGCCTCTTCTCTATGGAGAATCAGGGGCGAACCCAGGGGAGGCCTCAGAATAGACTACTTTTTATAATAAAATAAAATAAAACCCATCCCAGAGTTGGAGCTCTTAATTTTTTCAACATCTTATTATAAATGCAAAATAAAACCTAAAATAAGTAGGCCTTACTTATTATACGTTACAGAAGTCAAATGAAGCAATACATCGCAAGAAACTACTTTCCTTGGCGTTGTTGCTCAGAAAATGTTCACCTTCGAAACACACGTGGCCATTTCTGCTCCTCCTTTTCAAGATGCGATATTTTACGCTCTCCCCCCGTTCTCGAAACCTATCTCTGCTACTCGTTAACAATTGGCAGACAATAAGCTTTAAACCCTATCTGTCCGCAAGTGTTTGTCAATATTCCTGTTTTAGAAATGCGAGTTTTATAGGCGCAGAAAGCAAAAATAGAGCTAATGATTTTCTTCATGTTGGAGTGTTGGAACAGTGTTAAGGATCGAGATTGGGGACATGGGAGTGGGGTGCCAAACTGTCCTTGTCTTTCAAGAAGTAAAATTGCGGTTGCGAAAATTGATTGATCTGTATTGTATATTCTATTAGTACAAACATCCCTTCGGGGTAAAGGGAAGAGTGACGCAAGAATTCAATTCACAAAAGAAGTGATATCAATTTTGCGAGTGACATTCTTTGTGTTACTATAGCGGAAGGGAGGATAATAAGCCTCTTAATTTTATTAAATTTGTTAACAATGGAAACACTTCCGCCATAGTGACACAAAGAAATTCATTCGTAAAATTGATATAACTTCTTTTGTGAGTAGAATTCTTGCGTCACCCTTCCCTTTACTCCGAAGGGTTTTTTGCACTGATATCACTTATTTTGTAAGGCTGCACATTAAAAAACTGCATAGTAATATACGATAAAATAGATTAATGGGCGGTAACAGCACACCCGTCCCGAAAAGTGCATAGTCCTCTGGTACCAAAAATTTGGGGCTGAAGGAAAAAGACAGACAGAATGACAGACGCACTTTTCAATCACTTTTGAGAATTCTGTGATTGAGCTAAAAAAAAAAATTAATAACTTTTGACGTGTTGTAGACCGTTTGAAAGATATTGAATCGTACATAACGATTCCGCACGTTTCGGTTACCTATATGGTCTGGGGTCAGTATTATCATCAGAAATGTGAAATTTAATTCCAATCGTCCTAGGAAGTCCCAGGGAGGTCCTACTGACCCATTTTTTTTTATTTCTGTGTCCTCGTATGGCAAAGAGGTTTGAAATGCAAGTTCAAGGATCGAAATCGGGCTTATAATTCGCTGGATCCGAAATTAGCTGTGTATATGTGAATGCCGGTAACAGACTCGTTTGTGAGTGTCATACGAGGAACTACCGTTTCCCATGATTTACATTTTTTTTACAGATAAGCAGGTTTGCAATCAAATAAACAAAATCGAACAAACAAACTAATGCAAGTGAAAGCAGAGAGGAAGAGGTAGAGGAAGAATGGGCGCGGTGAATGGAAGTATTAAAAATACAGGCGACAATGGTCCGAATGAGTGAGGAGTTGAAGGGGGAACAACCCATACAGCACAGGTACATTCTAAGAATATGTTACGAATAAGCCCCTAAGAACATTGGAATGCCCCAAGGATATTTTCAGATATTCTTAGAAGAAGCGTAGAATATTCTACGAATATCTGAATGTCCGGGATTAGCGCATATTTCAAGGATATTCCTGGGGATATCCCAAGTATATTCTACGAATCTGTGGAGGACATTTTCTTCTTTGGGGATATTCTCAGAATATTCCACGAATCTTCCTGAAACTTCAATCTAGAATATTCGTTAAATATTCTGAAGATTATATCCTAGGAATATCTTTAATTGATCAAAAATCATGGAGATTGTATGCAAATTGTGGATCTGAAAGGGATATATCTGGGATGTCCTGCTTGTTTGTACTAAAATCAAAGCGTGACTACTCTAAAGCTTCTGAGTGAAGTAGACGAGGGACAGTACACATTAGAAAACGTTTTATTTTATTTCCTTTATTTTTTTTGTTTCCCGTTCCCAGTTATTATGCATACAGGTGACTTGCATCAATGATGTCGAAGCCGGTAAATATAAGTTGGAAATTGGTGGCATTTCTTGCAGAGTGCAAAACAATGAAAAAAACACGCAGTCAAACATAAATGTCAGTGTTCAGTCAGCGTTCGAACGAGTCAAATGTACGCGGAATGGCCTCTACAAAACGAACATTAATGGATGACTGGTTATCGACAGGAAAAAATCTAAATCTGAGTCATACAGTATTCCTGTCGGTGCGGTGGAACAAAACTCAGAAGTACAAAATAGATCTGATGAACCACAGCCGATCACTTCAGGTAATTTGTTTCTCTAATTTTACATGAAAAAGTACTACGTTTGTCAGTGTGTGCTTGCTTAAACGAGAATAGATATTATATAGCTGCATTTCAATACATAACTCACACGTTTTAAGACAGGAAAGAGAAGTGAAGGGAACATGATACTGATTTGAAATTAAAATGATAGAATATTCCTAAAATGATTTATGTAATAGCTGGATTTGATTAGTCATTTTTTAGAAATACCAGCATACAAAAATAAAATACGAGACGAAAGGAAAATCGTATTTATTTATTGTTTTTGGAGATCTTAAATGCAGTATGTCTTGCGTGAATTTTATAAACTATTTTCTTTGTTCTTGAGGCGTTTGTTTTTTGTTCCAATAGAAAATATATTTAAACGTGGATGAATAAAGAACCAAAATAGAAAAGTATTGCAATCACAATAAACAATTTACTTCAAATTCTTAATACTTTTGCAATTGTCTTCTCAAAAAGAAAGAACACAAAAACTTAAATACGCTCTTTCAAAAAAATCAATATTTTCAATTAAGATATGTGTACTGAACCTGCAGAGGTATTTTGTTCAAAATCATACCGCTCCTATATTTCAGTTTTTTAAAGTTACCTCTCGACATTCGAACTATTGAAAAGTGCAACTGAAAATAGCAATTAAAGAAGGGAGTAATAGAAACTAGCGTATGAATGTGGATTACAAGTCTTGATTAAAAAGGAATTCGCATTCTTCTTCTTCTTGTTCTTCATCTTATTATTTGTAATCCATCAGTATCAATTTTAAATAAGTTAATTCTACAGAAGAGCTGCGTTTCCTTTTCTAAAGCTGTTTGACCTTTTTTGCTCTTACCTTGTTTTGAGCACGAAGGAACCCCAATATTTATTCTGGATCTGCCCCTGCAGATAATTTATTAAAGATTATGTTTTAAATTGCAGATAATCTATAAGTAATATTTATAAGTTTGTGATATAATTTTCATCAATAATTGTCTTCTAATTAGTCCTTTTCGTCCGCAGTTCTGTACTGCGCTCTTTGTTTTTGCTCTTGTCCACCCTGTCGTATGGCTCTAGTCAAGACTTGTTTGACGGAAGCTGTTCAGGTTTTGTGTGTATGAAGCTCAATGGTGTAGACTTACTCGGAAGATCTCCGAGATGGGAAGTTATAACATTGAGGGGTAATGTGAATTGTAGTTCACCGTTTTATGTTTTAGTGAGCTACTTAGAAGTTGATAAACATTCTGATGCTAGTGAAATTTATTACGAAATAATATGAGCATTTTTGTCATGCTCGAGTAGAAGAAGCATAGCCCTTCACCGACATATGTCCCTCGAAAATACACAAACGTTATTAAGAAGATAATTATTCGTCCATTTACATTGTGGTAAAATATTATAGGGCTTGTTAAGTGTGAAGAACTAAAACCAATTATTTGTCATTTGTTGTGATATAAAACTGAATTTACCTAACTTTGACTAACTTTGTGAACTATTGTGCGATGTACGAAAACGGTCTGAGTCTATTATTTGTCGTTATAAAATATATTAATTTATGCTGGCTTAGTCAACCATAATCAGTAGTTCTAATAATGACATGGAAAATGGTACACAAGGCTTGTAATGTCTTCGAAAACCGGAGTGAAATTTCCTTTTCTGCTACAGGTGTGATTAATAACTGGTAAAATCAGTTACGGTCAAAATCTTATTGTGTTTCATTAGTTCGAATCTCAATATTAGTAAGTGAAAATTAATCGAATATCTTGATATGAAGATCTACATTTTGTCAGCAGTCAGTTACTGATATTATTTCTCCATTCTCAATTACATAATTTAGACCAAAATGTGATTTATTTATTGAAAAGTCTAGTGCTTACATTTGTGCAAAAATGAAGGGAAATCGTATTCCCTTTTTAGTCTGTTATCACCCTAAGTGGGCTCTAGAGCCTTTGGAATCCATGAATAATTCATCTCCTAATAGTGACCAACTCAGTGCCTGTATTTGTGTGCAAGGTAACAGAAAGATAACCGATGGTGTTTTAATCACTGTTTCTCAGCATTCAAGTGCGTGAGATCAAAGCTTTAAAATTACAAAGTATAATGAGACAAGCTTCCTAGTTTATCAGTGGAACCCACCGATTACTTCCTTAAAACTAAATTAATGTGCATGCGCAATATTATTAGTTAATATATATAAATATATATATATATATATATATATATATATATATATATACACACAGGGTAAGTCAAAATGATGTACCCGATTTCATAAATTTATTTTGTGAAATATAATGAACATATCTGAATGTAATACATGTGGTAAGAAGGGTAACTCTCAAAGTTCTTTTCAGTCACATCACAAGTGCTCTATGTGAGCACCTCGCGTAACACGACACACATCAAGCCGATAGTCTATCTCCTGCCAAACCTTGTGTAGTGTGTCACGGTCAATCTCTGCAATGGCTGCTGTGATGCGGGCGCGAAGTTCACACAATGTTGTTGGAAGTGGTGGTACGTAAACACGATCCTTTATGAAACCCCACAAAAAGAAATGACACGGGGTCAGATCGGGGGAACGAGGTAGCCAACGAATGAGAACTCGATCCTCCTGAGATGCACGGCCTATCCAGCGCTGTGGCAATGCCTCATTGAGATGATCCCGAACGCTGCCATGGTAATGCGGAGGGGCACCATCCAATTGAAGAATGAAATCTGCACTATCCTCTTCGAGCTGTGGAAGGAGCCATTGTTGCAGCATATCAAGAAAAACATGTCCTGTCACAGTAGGTTCAAGGAAGAAAAAGGGCCCATAAATCGTTTGAGGGGAAATGGCACAAAACACATTCACCTTGGGTGAATCGCGTTGGTGTTCCACAACTGCGTGGGGATTATCAGTTCCCCAGATCCTTACGTTGTGTCTATTCACATTCCCAGAAAGGTGAAACACCGCTTCATCACTGTAACGTAACCTTTCGGCGAACCCATCCTCTTTCATTAACGTGAGAAAATCAGCACAGAAAGACGCTCGAGCAGCATAATCAGTGTCTCTTAAGGCTTGTAGCAGTTGCAAGCGATAGGATTTCATTTGTAAACGTTTCCGCAGAATTCGCCATACAGTTTTCTGTGGCATTTCAAGTTCCCTCGCTGCCCGGTAGGTAGACTTCTGTGGACTCCGCACAAAACTGGCACGAACACGTTCCACTGTCTCTTCCTCAGCTGAAGGACGGCCAGTCGATTTTCGCTTACAGATGCAGCCCGTATCTCTGAATTTTTCATACCACGTACGAATGGTTTTACCAGTAGGTGGGTCTCTGCCATACTTGGTACGGAAATGCCGTTGAACACTCATTACAGAGTTGTTTACATAGAAATCCAGCACACAAAACGATTTCTGCTCTCCAGTCAGCGCCATTTTCGTTAACTGCTTCCAGCGCCGCGTAGCGGTAGACAATGCAACCACGCGGGACATAAACTAAACTCAGCTAAACTTTGAACTTTTGCCTTTCCTTGCGCGTAGCTCACATTAAGATATGTTCATTATATTTCACAAAATAAATTTATGAAATCGGGTCCATCATTTTGACTTACCCTGTATATATATAATCACAAGCGAGGATACGGAGCAAGGAAAGCAAGCAGTGCTTGCCAACGGAATTTTAAGATAACTTTTTTTTAACGAACAGTTTTCTTGTAATGAAGCGCACGTTTTCTTTTGCTGCTTTCAATGCTATGAAAACTTTCGTTAAGTTTAGTGTACACCAATTTTGCAGCTAAACTGAGCGGTTCCCAAAGCAAGCAACTAGAATCTCAGCATTTTCCATCCCTCCAAACCCATGTCTAAAATGTTATGGGCGAGGAAGGGGAGGAAGGAGATGGTCATGCCGTATAAATGACAAAAAAAAGCTGTGGATGGGATAGCTTTTGACCAAAATGTCTGGCAACACGAAAACTGTTATTCTTAGTTCTTAATGTTACAGGACTGTCAGTTGGCGGGATTGTGCAAGGTCTAGTTGGTTATTTCATACTGAAACGGGAATTCAAGCACGATTTTAACTTACAACGCAAAGTGATTGCTTTTTCAGTTTTGTTATACATTTTATTGTCGCGTTCAAGGCAGAAGGGAAGTGAACTATTTTTAATATAACGTGCGCCCGTCTGCCTTGAAACCAACGGTCAGACGTGTGTGTGACTGCGTATGTGGAAGTTATGCAACCTCAGAATTTCTATGGATTTTTATTGATACGAGTTTGGCGGGATTTTATAGAGCTCAGCGGGAATTCTTGAAATGTTGGAAGAGAATTTGGTTTTAGAAAAATTTACAGCACTGGTTATAAAGTACATCGCAAGCAAGTAGCTAGAAGAAGTTTTTTGTTTGATGGAGTGGGAGTGAAGTGCAGTGATTTTGTGTGTACTTGTTTTCCTCTATATCTGGAAAAATTGTTTTTCAAACACATTATGAGTAGCGGTGAACGTGTATGTGGGGTGGATAGTGGCTGTGTTTTGGAAGAATTACAAAAACAATCATCATTATTGTTCGTTATACAGTAATAAATGTTTAATTTTCTATACATGCGTTGAAAACCCAATTTATTAGATCTTAGTGAGTAGCATGCGTTTATATAGCAGTGTTTATTTAGGTTTAAATGCTTATCGTAAAAGCACTTTAAGTAAGTGCCGGTTATGTGCATACATTAATTCGAAAGTGTATTAAAACCTATCGGGTGGTGTATAAACCTGTCCGGGATCTTAATTTGTTTCTACGTTAGTTTTGTTTTATTCTTAATCCATTGCGCCTCATCTGTCCCATCCTTTGTCTCCACCTTTCCTCCATTCCCAGCCAGCAGGACCAACCAACAAAATATGATGTTGTTCCCCTAATCTAATGCTTTTGGACTGTAAGGTCATCGAGCTTCAGACAGGAGGAAGAGCATTATTACATTGTTTTCTAAAACCTAATAACTGCAGTTCTGGCGGGAAATGAGATTTTTCTGTTTTCCTAATTCCTAAGTTTCACTACGTCAACTGGTATGAAGACTTGAAGTTCTTCATTATACAACCAATGTGGATGAAACCTAGTAACTAAGAAATGAGCTTGACGTCCTGAGGTGAAACCTAGTATCTCTGCAATTTCGTTGTTATTATGATTCACTCAATAATACATTTATTTCAGCACAAAATTAGTTGTATTCAACTAAACAATGTCCCTTCTCGCTTCACCACTTGCGTATATCAGTCCTCTGGCAAGAATCTATAAGAAGTCGAAATGTCAGTTACGTTACATGAGCTTACTATCAATCAGGGATTCCGCTAGAATTTTCAGTTTGAGGCATGCAAGGTCACAATTGGTGTAAGTGGAGTTTTTCACCGTTTTTATCGATTTTCGACAGTAAAATTTTTAATTTGGGAGGTGGGCTCGAAAATAATGTGGTTACACCACCCACAGGGAAAGTCTGACAAAATAATCGGTATCATAATGAAAGAAGAGAAGTAAGTGTAGTTACGTTTTTTGGAGTGCAGGTCAAAACAAAATCATGGTGCTATATTCGGTTTTTGTGTGATTCTTGTCAACCAATCCTTGGGTCCATAAGAAATATCCATGAAGTACTTGCAACATAGTCACAACTTCATATGTGAAGATAGCGTCCATGCCCAAATAAAGATGAAGCTCTCTTCTGCAATGTAGATCACGAAAGAAGAATTTCAGGATATATCAACTCTGCATCATCAACGGCAAGTTACATTACATTCGTTAACAATGATTTACTCCACTGGAATTATCATTAAAGTCTTTAAAAGGGAAAAGGAAGTCATCAGGTGAAAGCACTCTTCCCACTTTAAAATACTGTAAAGTTGTTGAGTTTCCGAAGGACAGCAGAAGTTTATTTTACAAGATAAGTTTCAACAGTGATTTTCGAGAACCTACTGCGTTTTTCGGGACTCTTAGAACTGTATTGTACTGCATGCCAGACGTGAGAGTGAGACAGGCATTTCTTCTTATAAGAAGAAAACAAAAAATTAACCAATTTGTTGGGTCCATACGTAAAAATCATTTTTGGGAGTCATTGCCAGTGACTGACAATGCACAAGTTCTACTAAATAATTTTTAATAAAGTTAGTGACTGAAAATGTCAAGAAAGAATTCTTAACTACAAACTGAATACCATTAGCTTGCTTTCTCAAATTACAGCTCTATAGAGAGTCCAATATGTTGTATTAGTTGTTAGTACCTTGCAAACAGTGATAAAAATAATTTTAAAAAAGTGTTTTATAGCAGATCGCTGATGTTGATTTTTTTTTAAATAGCCGAAAGAATAATGAATTTCAACATTTCTTACAAGTTTTTTTTAAAAGAAAAACAATTATATACCCTGGGTTGAAATACCTTGAATCCGTGTGTTGGTGGAACCTAGTAACTACAGGTTCAAAGTTACCAGGTGTATGCATAAATTTTTGCCGGTTTTTGTGGTAAAGAAAACGCATAATTTTCAAGCGAAATTAATTTTGCTTTATTCAAAATATTGGCCATCGGCTTCTACACATTTCGCTCATCTTTCAGGTAATTCATGCATACCATGCCTGAAAAACTGCTTGTCTTTTGCGGCAAACCATTCGTCGAGCCATTTTCCATCGTCTTCGAAATTGCTGAAGGGCTGCTCTGCGAGCGCGTGCCCCATTGATGCGAAGAGGTGATAGTCAGATGGCGCCAGGTCTGGAGAGTACGGCGGGTGCGGAAGGATGTCCCATCCAAGCGATTTCAAGGTGTCTTTCACTGGTTTTCCTGTGTGAGATGGCGCATTGTCGTGTAACACAATCACTTTGCCATCTCGATAAATGCGTGATTTAAATTAATCATTTGTTTTCGATAGTGTTGTGCATTAACGGTTTCGCCGGGTTTCAAGAGTTCATAATACACAATACCACTCTCGTCCCACCAGACACAAAGCATAGTCTTCTTGCCGAAGCGATTTGGCCTTGGTGTTGAAGGACCGGATACGCCAGGTGAAAGCGACGATTTTTTCCGCTTCGGGTTTTCAAAATAAATCCATTTTTCGTCACCCGTCAGAATTCGATACAAAAAGGTTTTTCTTTCGTGGCGTTGAAGCAGCATTTCACAAGTGACTTTGCGATTTTCCATTTGACGTTCATTCAAATCGTGTGGGACCTATTTACGAAGTTTATTGATCTTCCCCATTGCTCGTAAACGTCTGCTGATTGTTTCTTGTGACACGATTAATGCTTTTGCCAATTGCTGTTGAGTTTGAGTTGGGTCATCCTCCAATAACACCTGCAATTGCTCGTTTTCGCACTTTTGGGGTCTACCAGAGCGCGCACTGTCTTTCACATTGAAATCACCACTTTTAAATTGTCGAAACCATGTCTCACATGTTCTAATCGATGGAGCGTGTTTACCATATGTTTCTACCAGCACACGATGACTTTCAACAATCCTTTTCCTTTGATTAAATAAGGAAAGCAATGCGTGCCGCAAACGTTCTTTTTCAGACACAAACTTCGACATGATCACTGAACGAGAAAACAAAGACGCTAGTGTTTGGCGGACTCAACTTGTGTTTGTTTGTATTTTAATATCAGACGAACAAAATGACGTATGTGTCAAATGAATACGCTATGTACTTTCCGCTGCCGCCATCTCTTAGTTAAACCGGAAACTACTTATGCATACACCTGATATTAGGTTTCAGAAGAAAAAAAACGCTAGAGAACGATGATATAGTGGATCTAACTATGTAAATGCTGGTAATCATCACTATATCAATTGTAATGATTTCGCAATTTTATATTAGTAGCAAATAAGCTATGACTAATGTCTCCTAGAATGTATATAAAACGAGAATTTTGATAAAAGTGTATTATTTTCCCCCTAGCATAAAGGAAAATAAAATCTCAGTAAATGCAGAGAACCTGGATACTTGGCTAACATACTACAGATTCTCCTATAATAACCTAGAAATGTATGAAAAAATAAGTGATGTGGATGTGAATTTCGTTGAGAAAATGCAGCAGGTGAGTAAGCAGAGGAATTTATCTCCTTTCCTATTAGTGAACAATAAATGCTTAATGTAGAGTAACAATCACACATTCACATGATTCAAGGAAATATCATGTCATGTTCATCTCAAATAGAAAACTGGTCTGGATCAGTTTTTAATTTCAGCATCTCTAACACACATGGTATTTGTACACTTCCTTGAGAGTTTATTTTTAGAGCAGCATAGAACCAATCTGTTACTAAATAACTCTATTATGTTTTCAGGATTATGATGTATGAAAATAAAGACATAATGCAACTAAACTTGGCAACACGTACGTAGGAAATTTCAAACATTTAAAGAAAATAACGCTTTTGCATACTGTGTCAGTAGACTTAATTTTGTTATAAATGTGGTGGATTTATATTGTGCGAATGATGTTTGAAATATTAATTGAAGTTTTAAGCTACAGGAGGTTGATGTTCAGAGCTTCATTAAAGAACATTGCCAATGGTACCCTACATATTCAGGGGTTATAATAGGGTAACCCGATTCTGTCGGGATCGTACCAATTTTCAGTCCCTTACTCTGGATCCCGATTTAATGTTCGTCGGGGCGCAGATTATCCAGACTTTTATCGTTCAGAGTTGAAGCATAAACAATATTTTGTCATTTGATTTTTTAAAATTATATTATCATCAAACTACACCTATTACTTCAATAATACATACAAATATGAATTTAACATAACTTCATGGGCTAACTCCTCCTCCGACGCATGTGCAGCGCAGAATATCAGTAGAAGATGGCGTTTATATATAGTTTTCATTTTTCAGTAGGCTATCACTTACCTCCTCATATTAGACAGTTGTATGTTTCATTCGAAAAAAACATGGTTAATTTTAGTATTTCTAGTAAAATGGTATTATAACAAAAAGCTCTCGGGTAAGTTAATTATTAAAAGTTACAGGTTGAAATCAAAATTAATTTTATATCTTCTTAAGAAGTTCAGGGAAAATCTCATTTTTTATGACTTAAATTATAAGATTTTCTTAAGGCATACTTATACCCAGAACCAGAGATGTATGTAGGAGTGGATCCGGAGCCCCCGCCCAAAATCCAGAGTTACAGGCAAAAATAGTATAACTTAAGGCGTAATTAATTTTCTATTTAATATGCATTTCGTGACCAGATACAAATTGGACCCCCCACGGAAGCCCATGGACCTTTCCCAAAATCAAATTCTGGATACGTGCCTGCTCAGAACCATTTTTCTCGTTGACGAAGTTAAGGAGAAATTTTAAAATGTGACTAAATTGGCTTGGTTAAATAATTAATAAAATAAAGTACAGTTTATTTTAGCTAAATCGCTAGAAATATTTAACTTCAGATGAAATCTAAGATGACCCTAAAAAACAATTTTAAAATTTAAATGGTAACATTTTGCAGTGTAAGTCAGGAACTTAATTGGGGGTTGTGCCCGGGTGTCCTGACACCTTCCTGAAATTCGTAGCTTTGTGCAGAATTGATGTAATTATAGGCGTCATTATACATATTTAATCCAAAATTCATATTCGGACACACTTTAAACACCCTCCAAAACCCGTGGAAATCTCCCAAAAGCTGTTTCTACACATGTTTGAGAACAAAGGACATACGGATATTTGGTCACTTCTCACTTCATTATTGTACAATATTAATAAAATAATTGCAATTCAGAACTTTATAAATAGCGATAGTAAATATGAAATCTTAAAAACTAACCTGATTGGTGTTTCTGTCATGAAAATAACACGCGCACCATTTCACGCGCACCATTTCTCGGTATTTTAAGAGAATGATCCAACAATAGATTATCTTAAAGTTTGACTATATTAATATATCGGATGCAAGATGTTTCACTCAGTCAGTACCAAAGGAAACAATTTACTGATCTGTTTCATTTCATAACATTTTAATTACATGTTTTAATACGATTATACCGAGTACAGTAAATTTGAGTTATTAGAAATATAGGGAAAATACAATAGCAAGAAATATCAAAATGTAAAGACCAACTCACCTGACAATGACGTAAGAGACGAGCACAATTTTAATCATGTACAAAGCTACAAGAGCAAGATATCAAATAAGAGAAAAAATAGAAGAGGAAGAAGAAAAATAATTAAAGAATATCAAGAAATTCACAGGAGAACATCAGCTATGTCAGAACATCGGGCATCCAATTATTGGAGCAACAGGCGTAACTTCTGATATGTCAGTACTAACCTGTTTCTAGATACACGTGAGTTTTAGACTAAATAGGTGAACAACACGTGCGTCATTGAGTTTAATGTCGGACGTCATTAGGATTCTTCCCAGCCAAATTATTCCACTATAGAAGGTAACGCTTCAAAATCCAGGATACTCCAAAAACACAGAAACGAAAGACTGGAGAGAAAAAGGATTAGTCTTAGCCGTTGCATCAGTCAGGTCAAGATCAACTATTGAGTTTAATCAGTCTTCTTAGATCCTTCACACCAAGCTTGTATGTGCTATTAGTTAGGTCAGCTTATAAAAGCAGTGGTATGAAAGTTAGAAATTTTCATTACTTTGTTTAAGTCTTCTACGTTCTGCAAAGTATCTAATTAACATTGTTTAGAGACAAAGACCATCAATGAAGAAATAGTCGGTGGGGGCTCGAACTACTAAAGACAATATCAGACAGTTCATCAGTAGGTCCTTAATAGTGCAGTGAGAGTCTATGTCAAAACATCGGGGATCCAAATGATTGGAGACTCTTTCTAAGAGACCGTTAGGTCGAATCTCGTGCCGTAACTCAACAAATGAACAGCAGTGAATATCCTTAAAACAACGTTAAAGAGACTCCAAATTAGTGACAGTTCCCGTAGTGTAAAACCTCCCCTATTATGATTTGTAGCAGTAACAGGGATCCTTCCAGACACCTACAAGGTGAAACTAGAACTCCTTGCTAGAGGGCAGCCAACGATAAGAATGTGTTCCAGGTAGGTTAATCGTTCTTAATTAATCAAGAGTTGATCGTGTTACTGACACTCAAGTAAGCTCAACCACCCCGGTCTTAAAATTAATACTTGACCAGCTGAAACGCTAAAGATTAATTAAATGTATTAACCTGAATTGAAAAGTGTTGTAATTGCATGGATCAGAATGTACTCCTCTCGCCCATATTAACAGTTGCGAGATTAATAATGCCCAGATTTCATCAGGATTAGAACATTGTCAGCGAGACTACCGTAGGATACCAAGACTGTAAGAAAATAGTGTACTATTAGTACTATGTAAAGAAAGTGTACGACAAGTGTTCAATAGTGTGTCCATGTGTAAATTTTCAACAATATATATTAAGAAACCTAATTTTCTACTGAAATACTTACATTTATTTCCCATGTATTAGTTGAGTATTACACTATGATAGTTTTGTGCGAGCAGACACGAGGAACGCTCTTGAAGAGTGAGCAGAAAGAACTTACGTTCATTTTATTATTTTGTTCATTATCTCTTGTATAATATAGTTAGTCTTCTATATTGCAGGCATTATTTTCCACCCAAATTTGTGGGGAATGCAATGTAAATAAAATAACCATTACAATTATTTTTCAATATTTACTTAGAAAGAATTGGTTTGAGATTTCTAGAAGGCAAAGACAAGAATGACGAAATACCTATTCGTTCTTACAAATCAAGAACATAATATATGGAACTGTTTACTAAAGTTTCAGATGCAGCGAGCGTACCGATTTTATACTGAAGTTATACGGAAGACGAAAGTCTGGACGAAGTGCAAAATGAAACGTTCCGAAGCGAGGAGAATCAGAACCAAATCAATAATTGACACGTTCGTTTTACGAGCCTGTGTACAAGCTTCAGAAAACCGTATTACGCCATCCTCCAAATAACGTATATTATATCGTTTTCTGACACATTATAGCTATGACGTCACCACTAACCCTAGTATATACTCCGTGAAACGTCTGTCTTACAAATCGAAGTGTGACACATTATCGTCACGCCTTGAGCTTGAGCAAGTCAACGTAGGTAACATCCTAATCCCATTCTACGAACTAGTCATTGAATTAACCACAAAGTTTAAAGCCCATTTGTTTTGAATTTATTTATGGCCTTTAATTGCTTATGGCTCAAATAGTTCATAGTACGCAGAGTTTCTGCTTTTTAAAGTTGTTAGATATTTAAGGGTGTAACCTACCTGACAGTGTATCAACATATTTGCCATTACATTGGAGTGGTTCTTTCAGTGTGCCTCCATTAACACAGCTTATCTAACATACTAAGGTCTCAATCAGTTTTAAAGAAAAGTGTTTATTGGATAACATAGATACATTCTTATTCATCTTGTCATAATTTTTCATCCTTAACTTTTATCCGATAATGAAAATACATCGAAGTGCTACGTCATATTTTTCACAGATTGACAATGAGGTAACCATTGAAATGAATGTAGCGTCTTCATACACCAACAAAAACGAAAGAAGGTTACTAAGAATTCCAATGGACGAAGCTTCCTGTTATGGATACAATTCTATTGAAGTTGTTACGAAATTTAGGTGAGTTTTAATTTATGAAAGTTATAGGTATAGCTCTATGGTATATTTAAATATTCTAATACCTCCGAAGGTTATATGTATATTACTTGAAATACACTTTTAACACTGATTATTTTCTTATCAAAAAAAGCTATTGAGAAAACTCTCGAAAGATGGATAACACCGGAAAATTTGAGTTTTCTTTACGATTTCAATTAGTCGTGATGTCAATTCAACATTCCATTCCATCCCATTTCTGTTTAAAATGTCTGGGTTAATTGTAATTTTACTTAAATTGTTAGATTATGGACAGTAGCAGAAACATCCTTTGCAAAATTGTGAACAGAGCATTATATTCTTGAAGAAAAAAATGGTCACGATAATTAGCTAACGCTAATTAAAGTTGGGTGTGTGTTTATAATTTATAACTGTGAGGATTAAGGTATAGTGTAGAAATAATAGCGTTAGGTCGTCAAAATGCTCTACTTGAAAAGTTTATACATAACATATGAGAGAAAAAAAAAGGGGAAAATCGTGCTACGGTTTATGTATATATTAGATATCTATTTTACTGAATTGTGTTATACTGCTAACGAATGTAGCCGAACCAAACTACATATTGTGAACACATCCAGAATTATCTAATAGGGAAAGCCACGTTCATTTCTTTAAAAAGCAACATTATTGAAAAGGCGATAAATGATTTCATTCTTCTTACGTGTTTTCACTCTAGTTTAATTTATGTTCAGTCACATTAAAACTAACAAAAGAATACTAATTAGTAGTTTCATTCTCATGTATAATTTATTGATTTTAAATATTGGACGTTGATTTATATATCATAATTGGTTATTTAATATTCCGTATATTAAGATTTCATAATCATAAGTCACTGTAATATCATTTGTTGCATAGTTTATTCACATTTCTACTCTTGCCTGCTTGACCTCTTCTTTCTAAATAATCTTCCTTAAGTTATTACATAAGTTTTCGTCTAAGAAAACTAGAATATACATTGTTTGAGATCGGTTAACTTTTTGTAAACTTGTTGTAAAGAATAGCGCACTTATTAGCATGCTTATAGTTAAAATTGTTAAGCGTCTTAGTTCCGAAGAACTGATTCTCAATGATTTAACTTTTCGAGTGTGATGCAGATACGTAATCGTGAAATTAAGTATTACAGTGACAGTTCTTTTGGAAATACCTCTCCCAACAAACGTCCTGAATAGGTGGAAATGATGGTAGCTTAGCGTTATCGAAAATAGCATTATTGTGGCAGTATCCCAAGTACTAAGTATATCTCAGTTCTATGTGAAAATAAGAACAAACTTCAGTTATACATGTCAATTGTCATTGGTAACCTCCTTTAGATAACCATTATGAGGGACAGATGGATTAAATGTGTGCTAACACAGAACATTTTGATTAACCTGTTTGAAGAATTTCAGCAATTGCTCAATAGACGAGGTCACAAGTGGAGTTCAGTGTGCAAAAATTTACAGGAGCTGTTCTCTTCTGGTTTGTACTCTGTAAGTGCTGTTGATGGTTGACCCATGGGTTAAAGCCTGGACGTGGTCACATTTCAAGATTTTTTTTATTTCCCACATGACGGACAGCGACAATCATTGAATCTGCCCGAATTGTTGCATCCACCACAAATGACCAGAGCTTAACGAGTTTGCAATTCTAGATTCGTACTCCAATAGGTGGTAAGAAACTGAATCAGTGGAATTTTGTTGTCTGAAGCCACAAGTCTTCCCCACAGTGTTGGGAACATTTAGGAGAGTACTTGAATGATAATTTGCAATGCATTGTTGATATTTAGAAATGTGTGTCTCTCCCTCTAAGCTCTTCACAAACGATGCATTGTAGCGACCAAACACGAAATGAACTCCTTAGCTTGAGTAGTACTTAAATATGTAATAGGGTAAATGCTCTACAACATCAGAAAATGCCATCTGCGAAAGGCAATTCGTACTTTGAACTAGAGCAATTCCGTCGAAACTATGAACGTATAATTCTGTTGCTCCTGTATGCCAATCTGCAGAATGGCAATGTTCTGTTAATACTGCATAGGCATAACATCCAGTTTCATTTCCCATGGCATAACATTTCCCGCTTTATTACCTGCCTTGAACTCTCCATTCGGATAGCAGACAACGGGACAATAAAGTTGCCATATTTTCATGTTTTTCTTTTCATTTTGGCGAAAGTAAACTGTGTAATCCTGCTGATTTTTCTCCGTTAAAACCGTTTATTTTGAGTCAATCTGCCCCCTTAAATTCCGCTTACATTTTGCAATGCCTAATTGACACGGACACCAAAACTTCCTTGATCTGTGTAGTTTTAAAAGTCCCAGCTATAATGTTGTAAAATTCACTGTCTGTAACAGGGTTGAAAAAATATTGCTACAATCGACCATGTGATTCTCTAAATATCTCTGCATCCCTACTCATTCTCTGTGATGACCATTCTCCATGTTGGCATTCATCTATGTCTACATTAATATTAACAATAATTTCACAGTATCTTAATAGAGAAGTATTCATAGCACTTTCGTAGTTATACGTGGACTGCTATTTTTGCTGACTGCTCATTTTTTGTGATAATCCCATAATACTGCCTTGAACTTAGGAAGAACAAAAAGAGGCTGTGTCAAACCATGTTCATCTGAAAGGTAATTGAAATTGCCATGTGAAATTGCCATTGTATATACAGGTTTAAAAAAGTTTCAGAATTTATTTTATGTGATTGTATAAATGTACTAAATTAACAAGGTCAATTGCGAATGTAATAGAAGTAAAGAGTGGATTAAAATATCGTTTTATTAATATATTTCTCTGATGATTAAATTCAAATGGCATTGTTAGTCATTATAAAGACTGTGTGAAACTTAAAAAAAATGTTTAGTTTTCAAAGAGATCTATGACTTTTTTCAATATTAATATGATGAGTTTTAGCAAAATCATTAGTATAATTAAACAAATGTTTATGAAAAGACAATTAATTTCTTTCGGTTATTTCAGATATGGCAGCATATCATTAAGAGCAAAGTAGACACATTACCCTTAATATCTCGACAACCAAACACGACATCAACTTGGTAAATCTTTCAAATTGAAGTAAATGTTATGAGGAGTAATTTTTTTTAAGAGACCAAAACGTGAGCTTTTAGCGGTTTGTGAGTTACAACGATAACATTGATTTTTTTTTAAGTTGTCGGCGTCCGCCATATTGGAAAATAAATTAAGCTATTTGCCAATATTCAAGAAGTTAAACGAACTACGTAGGAAGTTATCTGTGACTCAGGGGAGACTCCGAAAGGCTAATCGCATATGAATTCCCACAGAAACTTCATTGGCCGAGCAATCTCATGTCAGAAGTCATGAAATTACCTGTGAATGGCTCAAAATTAAATTGGAATGAAAAATTGATGTGAGTTTATATTTTTCAATATGTAGTCAATCTGATGATAAGATACAGATGCAGCTCACTACGATACATGTTTTCTTCTTTCCTGATTATAAGTGCATAAGTAACGGATATGATGTATTGAATATTGAAGAAAACAATTTTATGAAAGATGTAGAACTATAATACACTTGGGATATATTTAAGTAAACTGTAAATGCATATTAAATAATATGTCCTACATATAATATTGATGAGAAATCAAGATATATTTGAAGAACGTCCCTGTAGAAATATTGTAATACCATAATTCTTACTTCATTCCACTGTCGTCTTTTTCTTATTTACAGAAACACAGAACAGCTTATCACCGTTTTAAATGAATCACATTTCTATCTCACGCCTGAAAATAATTATGTATTTCTTTTGGGTCAATGTTACACAGACTACCCTCGTGGCTTTAACCGTATGGACGGTCAAAGTGCAACACAAAAGGTAAAATGTTTAACGCCTACATGTTGTGTTTCAATTTGTTCTACAATTATAGGACCACTAAATTTTTAACTATTATTGTATTTAAAACTTCCGTTTAAGTGAGAATACACTCTGTAGGATATCACTCATTTAAAGTTAGGGAAGTTATTTTTTTTTTTTAATAGCGCATCGGATATATATGTTCGTATTTGAAGATTCTGGGATTTTTTATACATGATCTGTGTAGAAAACAGATTTGCTACGTATTTCAAATGTAAAGGAGTAAGTCGATTTTTGTATTGGACATTACAGTTCTACATACGACGTTCACGATACATCACTGAACACAAATATTGATTGTAAAATTATGAAACGAACAACATATTCCTACCCAGCTTTGAATCTTTGCCAAAGTTGCTCACTAAAATTATGTTTAATTTTGTCTTGTCAGGTAAATTGTTTAAATAATACAGAGTGCATGAAAATATTTAGAAATTATAAGTTTTTAATCATATATATGATGAGTAGTATTAACGATCTAACTATTAACATATATCTAAACATCTATACAATTTTTAAGCCATTTTTATGTATGTGCTTATAAATATTTTGAGGTGCAAACTACGCCATTCCTAAAAGAAGTGGGAAAATCTGTATATAATGTGCATTTTAACACTACTTGTATACTGCTGTGGCCCTGCGCAAGGATCCCAAATATTATTCATGTTGTTGGAAGGAAATACTGCCATGTCTATGATTTATTACACCCACTTGTCTCTCTGTTCTCCTCTTGCTTTTCTTCAGTGCTATGAAATTGACAACGTTAACCCGAACCAACTGCTTCCACGCCGAGATTCTTATTTCTGTGTACGTTTGAAATCTGTGATATGCTACACAGTTTGAAACCATGCTTTTGTTCAGATTTAGGTTTTCATTAAAGGTGTGTCGCAATTAGTATTAATAGTTCCAGAAAAAACAATAAATGATTTGCATTAAGTCGTTATCTCAAACAGATTCCACATGCCGAACAATTTTACGAAAAATGCGTAATTGCATTAAAAGCAGAATTAAGATATACTTTCATTGCAAGTTTGTCTATTAGTTATCAAAGAAATGTAATATGGTTTGCCGGTTGGATGCCGATGATGTTGTATGTCATCTTTACCCATACGGAAAGTCGTATAATTTATTATCATTTACACCTACCTCCACTTCAAAAAATAAAATCCGGAAGTCATCTATTTTCTGTGAGGAATCTCTAGCACATCCATGACACAATTTTGGAATATACATTTCAAACGGAGTGTGTTCAAAGTCTCACGGTACCGTGAGGAATAACCTCACGAAATTTGTAGGTGTATTTTTAACCACGCTCTATATATCCTACCAGCACACAATAGTCTCAGAAGCGTTTTGTATAGGTAATTCTGCATCATTTGTAACTAGGGTTGCCACCTGTCCCGTATAATACGGGATAAGTTTTCCTTATCTGAAGTCAGTGAAGTATACAGTCATTTTCCAAATATAACTAGTGGTTTTAGTGAAACAAGGAAACCCTTGCGAATTGACAATCAGAACGCTAGATCCTTGCGCGGTAAAATAAATTACTTTTTTCTGTAGTATAATATAAAATAATTATTATATTATTACAATTACTGAAACATTGACTAATGAAACTCATTATGACAGTGAATTATTTGATAATAGGTATACTGTTTTAAGACAGGATCGCAATATTAATAAAACAGGAAAGTCAAAGGGGGAAGGGGTACTTATCTCGGATATTGAAAAATACAATTTGTGTTTATTGAATAGCTGTGATGATCAATATGAGTATCTGATTGCTAGAATAACTTAAAGGGAAGGCCAATGTTTATCTGTGTTGTGATTTTGAACCAGTTTCAGGTATAGATTTGTATGATAATCTATTTGCATTCATTGAATCTACTTGTCCGTAAGGCAGTCCTTTTCTCCTCATCGGTGACTTCAATGTACCGAAGATAAACGGTACCGAATTTGATTTTGAACAAGACACATCTTTAAAGTGTAGAAATTTATATAATTTTATAAATTTTTATGATTTGAGATCGTTCAACAATGTTGCCAATAATAATAATCGCACACTAGATCTAGTTCTGTCAAATCTTGAAAATGTTAAAAGTTATTAGAGAATTGTTACCGTTGGTACCGGAAGATATCCATCACCCAGCTGTAATAATAGACATAGTTAACAGAAAGGTCAAGAAAGAAAATCAGCAAAGTAACACTTATTATTACAATTTTAGAAAGGCAAATTTTCTGATGTTGTATCAGGAACTACAAACTATCGATTGGGAATTCTTACAAGTGTACCGGAATATTAATGACCTAGTGAGTAAATTCTATGATATTGTTTATGAAATATTTGATAGATGTGTTTCCCGTAAAATAAGTAATGTTTCAAAGTATCCGTGTTGGTTCACCAAAGATATTATTAGAAAACTTAAGGTCAAAGCATATTATTATAAACAATCCAGGGTCAAAACCATGAACTCAACAATTTTCTATCAAGAATTTGCTCGATTACGTAGGGAAATTAAGAAAGACATTAGAATTGCCTATAAGAGTTTTATAATTAATTCTGAAAATAATATCAACTATGGAATTTTATCAAAAATAAAAAAGGCACCTACCTCGAAATTGAAGGTATTAAAATTTGAAGGTCAGGAGTTGTTTAGCAATGATGAGATAGGGAATGCATTCGCTCAGTATTTTCAATCGGTATTTCTATCCTCCTCTCACATATATAATAATCTTAATGGTGATGCTGTGCATTGAATGCATTGCTGTGCTGTGAATAGAAATTATGAAATAGGGACACTGTTTATTGACCAAATTCAACTAAAGGAAGTTGAACATGCTATCAAAAATTTAAAATCAAAGACGACAGTTGGTTCTGATGGCATACCCTCATATGTAGTTAAGGGATATGTTGATATATTTAAATATCCTCTATTGATAGCATTTAACTTGTCCCTAAAGACATGTACTTTCCCCGACAAATAGAAATCTGCCCTGGTTTGTCCTATCCCAAAATCTAATAATAGTAGAGACATTAATGACTTCAGGCCAATTGCAATATTTCCAACTTTTGCAAAAGTATTTGAACAGATTTTATACAAGAGAATTAGTAATCATATTCAACCAGTTATCTCAGCTAAGCAGCATGGCTTTGTTTCATAGACATCTACGGTAACAAACTTAGCAGTTGTTACGGACTTCATAGCAAATGCGTTGGATGAGCGCAAGCAAGTTGATGTGATTTATATTGACTTTGAGAAAGCATTTGACAGAGTTAATCACAATATATTACTGGAAAAATTAAATCACTATCCCTTCTCACCCACTGTGATTAGGCTCCTCTATTCGTACTTAACAAATCGCAAGGAAGCAGTTATCCATAAAGAATACAAATCATATGCATATTCTACATTCTCAGGAGTTCCTCAGGGTTCAAACTTAGGACCTGTATTATTCCTCTTATTTGTTAATGATCTTCCTGATTATGTACCTGATAATGAAAAATTGTTATTTGCAGATGACTTTAAAATATATACAAAAGTCAAGTCTATCGGAGACTGTATAAAGCTTCAGCAAAGCTGAGATAATATTGCAAACTGGTGTGCTATTAATGAACTTGGAGTGAACATAAGTAAATGTAAAGTATTATCATTTAATAGAAATAAAACCACTTATCAATTTCATTATTCCATTAATAAAATTGTACTAAACAGACCTACTAAACAGATCTTGGTGTCAGTTTTGACTAGAAATTGACTTTTAACATACACGTTACAAATATAACAAATGCCTTGAAGTTACTAGGATTCGTAATTATGACGGGAAGAGAATTCAACAATATATCAACATTGGAAAAAATTACTATGCTTATGTTCGCTGCAAGGTAGAATATGCTTCTTCTATTTGGAATCCATATCAATTGATCATTGCCAACAATTAGAGAAAATTCAATCAAAATTTCTTAAATTCCTGACTTTCAAAGATACTCGAATCTATCCTGCTTATGATAGTTTACAATACAGTCATTAAGAACTTAAATATTCAGAGCTTAGAACAAAGTCGGAACATTGCTGATCTGTTATTTCTTCAAAAAAATTGTTCAAAACAAGTTAGATTGTACGGATTTAGTTTCAACATTACATTTTTGTGTTCCGTCGTCTAAAACTCGCGTTAATAATACAGTGGTCTCTTCCACTGTAAAAAGGCAAGAACCAATATCTTGATGAGGTGACCAATCTGGAAAATTTGTACTATATATAACAAATTCTGTACAGTTCACAATGATCTGGACGTATGCTTTATGTCGCCTAAAGAATTTAAAGATGTAATTGTCAATAAACTTTGTACAACTACTTTGTAAAGCTCAACACTATAATTAGGCCATTGCCTGTTGTGTTGTCACTAAATAAATAAATAATTTCAGGTGAAATTTACGTGTCCCTATTATAAGTAGTAAATTATCATATATATCTTCAACATATCAATAATTTTAACATATAAATAGTGGTGAACTCTTTTCCAACTGTTTACTATGCAAACTGGCGAGTAGACTGTGTTTGCATCCCCAGACCCAAAGATGAGACCTGGGGATGGGGATATACCAGCAATACTCGTACTTCGTTTGCTGTAGTTGATAAAACACTGCAAAACTGGCTGTGTTAATTCAGTACTTCTCGGTGTACCAGAGCGACCATATTTTTTTAAATTAAATCTACAACGTTTGTTGTATGAATACGGTGATTCAACACAGTGATAGTGGTAACATGACAATCTACTTGTGTTGAATCAGAATTGATAACACATCCACTGTGCTAAATCACAGAAATCAACACCGTTTGCTCTGTTGATTCAAACGAAAAATGGAGGTAGCCCAGAATCACTGAAAAGGGCTGCATTAGAAGTCATTTTTGCAGTGCAATTACTAACGCCAACTGTGCTTAGGAAATTTAAATATCCATTTCCCATCCGCCAGTGTCTTTGGAACGTGAATATTCGCAAGTCAGACGAGCAGACAGTGCGTTCTTGATTAGTATGGTGGTTCTAAATTGTGCGGGTAGTCTTATAATAGTAAAGGATCTTGGTATTTCAGATTTGTCCCGTAATTTTTGGGAATTTTCCCGTATTTTTGCCGAACGTCCGTAATTTAATCATCAAAAGGTGGCAACCCTATTTGTTACATTACTACAAGATTTCAGAGTCTTTCTGCAATATTTCAGATATGTTTCAGGAAAGGTAAAATGTTCTTGTCACAGTTACATTATGATGTAACGGTGACGTTACAATGTAACGTTAAGTATGAGTCACAAAATCAACCACTACTGATCGAAAGTAGCTATGCTAATGCTTATTATGTTAGGGCTGTATTTCTACTATGGATTCGAAATCTGTACCTTTTCACTTTACATATCAAAAGCAAACTACAATAGTAATAATATATTTTAAAGATATAGATTTCTTAAACAATTTGTACTAAAAAGTAAAACAAAAAATTATGCATGACGAAACAGGAGAAAATCATGGGACGGCCTCTCTCATAACCAGTCACTTTATGAATTCAATTGGCGCGTCCCATGTTTTTGTTCGGTCATGCAAAAACGAAACTATCTTTAATTTTTTAGTAGGAATTGTTTGAGAAAAGTATGTATTTAAAAAGTTTTTTTTTTTTTAGTTATTTCGGTGTTCGGATACTTTTTCTCAAGCTAATGTTTTGTAACATTCTGCAACCAGTCAAATGCAACATCAGTGCAAGCTGGTATTTATCTTAGGATAAAAATCCACATTTTAAAAATAAAATATGCTTTTAAAATATAGAAATATACGAAAGTAACAATGGAATGTTGTGTTGTTATCCGTCACTGTGCAAACTTTCATCATTGCATGACGTCGGGAAATGAGTTAAATTAACGTTTTAAGATTGGAAGACACAACGAACCATTGTGAATTAAAGAAAAGAATGTAAAAATATATTATTTCCACATTTACTACAATAACATGAAGGTCTTCTATTATGTCCAGGATTCGAGCTGCGGATTTTCGTATGGTACGCTGACTTTTTTTCTTTGGTTCAGTTTAACGAAAAAGGCACAGTGGTCCGGATCCCAGAAAACTTGATCGAAAATCAAACTTGTTAGAATATTTATTATTAATATGTGTATTCGCTGTTTACTGACACGCGAATATGACGAACGTAGCCGAAAGAACATAAACAGAACTTACTTTATTAATTAATAAAACAATAGTCTTTACTGACATAATATTTAGACAGCATTACCGTTCTCCAAACAATAAGCATGCATTCTTCTACCATAAGTTTGTTTTCATGCACCACAAGAAACGGTTAGATCACATTAGGTAACGATTCAATTATATAGCTGAGAAGTAGTAATATGTAGAAAATACTTAAGAAGACTACAACACAAACCCTCCAGACCATTACTACAGATCATGCAGTATCTAGCATCGAAACATATAGCTCCAACGAAAATACTTTACATCCTAATAGTTGTTTACATTGTTGACGTTCACTTCCACCATTACGTACATTGGATATTTCAAATCACAAAATCCATGAAATTACACTACCTTATCCTGATTTCTCGTTACTGGTTTCCTTTATACAGTATCCAGAAGAATAGTTTCCAGAAGCAATGTTTTCACCAGAAATATGCATTGTTATACTATCCATAAACGTACCATGGAACGAACGCAACTATCCTCTATTCAAAACATCACATAGAACGCACTCTCTACAAGTAACAGCTGACAACTGTTTGTTGTTTACTATTTCATGAACACAAATAAATTAGTAGTTCATTCTCAGCTGTGTCAAATCATTGGATTCGACGTCATGGCTTAGAGTTCGTCAATCGTAGATAGCGCTTTCTGCTACCTCAACCATAGAGTATGTAAACTCATAGAATGTGCAATCTCTATTCTTAGAATTATCCTAACAAAAATATGGGTGCTTTTTAGTTAACTCAGCAATGTCATCCTATCGTTGACAAAATACTATATCTTCGTCAGTGGGTGAGCATACGATTTGAAGTTGGCAAATTGTGCGAGCTCAGCAATATCATGTTTTTCACAATGTATCCGTAATGTAGTGTATGTAGAAGATTGCAAATTACTTCGTTGATTTTTGTATACATAACCAGTAAGGGAGGAAATATGAGTATAGTATTCTGAGAAAGCTATTACTTTTTATATATTTTAAGATGCCGTTTTTGGATGATTGATTATTATCGTTAAGTGTTCCTAATAGTTTTTCAGTTTTGGTGAGTCAAAAGCAGAGGAATCCAGAGGAACTTAAGAAACCACTTCTCAATTGTCAGATAACCCTTGACAAAGAAATAAATATTTACTTTAGATGTGCCTTTCTAGCTGGCATTCGTGTTTTTAGCGTAGGGTGAGGTGGCAAAGAAGTGCGATAACAGCATAAGTACATGGCAGTTTTCGCGCACTAATTTCTGTTCATGGCTATAGTGTAGCTCAAAATTTCATCCCAACGATAGATTAGATATCCGAGGAAGCTCAAGAAGTGAACAACAATTGCATTAAGTACTACAGGGAACACCATATACGGAATATTCCAAAGCAAAGGGGAGTGAAGATATATTCACCCGATTACTCATAGGCTCAGCTCATACATTTATCTCAACGAACAAGAACAACTGGGGAGATGAAAGTTAGGTTAAGTTCGAAGAAGAAAAGAGCGAGGAAGATTATTTCATTTATTTCCTACACCCTAAAAACTGTACTTCTGAATTGGGAGTACAAAATTAGAATATTGTACTCTCATATTATGAGAGGCAGTGGCGAGCCCACGGTTGGGTTTAAAGGGGTGGTTCTTTGCTTCCCAGTCCTTGTGAGGCAACAGATTAATAGAAACAAAAACGAAGATAAAATATGAATCCCTTTATCTGTCACTGATTCTAAAAAAATGGGAGTACATTATAATACCTACTTTTCAGAGGCAGTGACGGACCCAGAGATTCATATTTTACCATGGCTTTCATTCTATTAATCTGTTCCCTCCCAATAACTGGGAGGCAACGAACCGACCTCTAAACCTAATCCTGGGTTCGCTACTACCTTTTAAAAATTGGTGGTACAAAAATCTAATTTGGTACTCCCAGTTCAGAGGCACATGGTTTTCAGAGAATAGATTTTCTGGAACACAAACATTGTAACGTTCCTGAAACA
>JAGDQP010003271.1:41933-57592 GCA_022664845.1 Lepisma saccharinum
TACCGACTAGGCTACACAGGAGCTCATATATATATATCAAGAGAGAGAGAGAAAAAGAGAGAACGTGTTTTTTAAAGTACACTGATAAACTTCGGGAGGTGATTCCTTACATCAAAACAAAAACGAATATTTCTCTGAGAAATTCTCGAAATATGCATAGTTTCGGAGCAACAGGGTGCCGAAAGCGTGGGAAAATGAGCTTTAGAGCTTAACATTTCTAAAACTGCAAACATTTAGAGTTGATGCGGCTTGGTGCCATCCAAGGTAGGACTCAAGATGGAACCCTATAACGTTAGTCGAATCTGTTTGTTACTGCCATGAGGTTTTGTTACAAACATGTAATGGTATTACACTGTTTCAAAAAATTATCACAGTTTAACGATAGTTCTCAGCCAAAGTGAAAGTAATAGGGCTTGAATTGACAACCATTCCTGAAATAGATATTATTGACCACATTCATCATTATTGTTTAAATGATTCTTAACATCCTAATACTACAAAAATTGACATTTTCTAACACTGAAATTCAAGATTTCTTGTTGAAACATATACCAATTTTGATTTCCAATGAAAAAGATCGACTCTCGTATTAAAATAAGATACTAAGGATCACAATGGATCCAAGAACCCTTGACGGTATCTTAGACACATATAAATTCATTTTATGAAGAAGGTTAGCGACAATGACAAACGCTGTGATTAAGGACGGCCAGAAAATCAAAGTGTTTTTCAATTGCATCGAGTAATATTTCTAAATTTTTGGTGCGAAAAGGTATAAAGCTATGGAGAAAATTTGAAAAATATAATTTTAAAATACGTAGATAATACTGACAACTAGAGCACTTGGGAACGATAACACGAAGAGTGGTTTTCTATTTGGTCGAATAAATGTTTATGCCAAGTTTGATGTGGATACGTCAAACGGTAAGGACAATTAAAAAGAAAACAAGTTGCCAAAACTCAAAACTTTTATACTTAGGGGTAGGGACGCCAACAGCATTCTTTTTCCATTGCGTTTATTCTTTATTTCCAATTCGGTGCTGCTATATCTAATGTAATAGGATGAATTTGAAAAAAATAAAAATAAGTTTCTGGAAAATAGCGGGTGGTAACTCTGACAACTGTCGTAGTTGGAGACGAAGATAGCGCATTATTTTTCTATTATGTCGGCTAATGTATATAAAATGTTCCTGCAGATGAGTCTAACGTAATGAAAGCAATTTGAAATATTTAATTTAAAATAATGGGTAGGCGACTCTGAACAACTTTTCGAACCAAGGTAGCTTCGACGGCTCTCAGCCAGTCTAGCCAAGATATTTCAAACGACACCTCAACTACGTCTCTACAACTTTTGGTTCCTCTGATTTTTTAGACGGATAGATGGGCATATGGACTAAGTGGGATGATGACTGCGCTTGAACTTTACTACCAAGATACTTCGAAATCAGCCCCCAAGCAGACAAAATCACTTCCATCCCAATATTGTTTGTAAATAACCGCCCATGTTCTTAACAACATTAATTTATTTGACTATGATGCAGCATTAGGACAGTATTGCCCTTTCCCCCCTCCATCGAATCTAATGCTCCATCTAATGTGATGCAACCCATTAAAATTTGATTGCATATTCAATCTATATTTTAAGAACAAATTTCCTTTAAATTAGTGTGACGAAACAAATAACTTTATTACGTTTTAATATAATATAGTGATATCTAAATTAGCAGAATGTCTAGAATATCAGTACATGTACATCTAATTACTTATTACACTTTGCATGTCTACAGTCGATGTAAGTTATTATGTGGAAAGTAATGACTCGATGGAACTTGTACCCAACCGTTGGAACAGATCTGAATAGGACGTATTAACTTCCTTGTAGGACGATGTTGAAAATCAAGTATAATAGTCACTCGTATTGCTCTTGAAATTTTTCTCTTTCAGCTCTCAGGAATTCACCGAGAGACCGCTTCTCCTGCCAAGAGTGGCTCTCGGAATTGAAGTCTTTTTCTGTAGTTCAGCATTTATTGTTGAAATATTTCGTTGAGCACTTGGTATAAATCCTGTGTCCTGAATAGTGGAAGCCCACTTTAGACGACCGCTTCTCTCTGAGGTTCGGAATTCGCACTGAGGTGTTTCTACTTCCTTTCCAGTCCGTGGGGTGTGGGCGACCGATTCTCAGAGCAGGACCTGAACCAGTGGCTCATGTACTTTTTTTCTGCACCTGTTGGGAACTACGCAGTAGGGTCACTGTTTCTCCGTAACAGGAACGGAACTCACTTTGTATATTTCCTCCCGTACCCTTGAGGGACAACTTCTTTTGGGCGACCGTTTCTCTTAGTCAGAAACGGAACTTAAAGGTGAGTTGTCTCTTTACCTCACGTCCTTTACCGTGCTTCCCAGTCTCGTCCTTGCCCCCTGTGTCGCTGAGGCTAACTCCTTACAGGCTGTTACACGAGTCTTATTATTGATAACATACATTTCATTTAGTTGAACAAGCAATACGTTTGAAAGAAAGGTTGATAGGATTAAAGGACCTCCCTTTTAGAACATTAACACTTTTGTTCCGATATGAAAATCATGCAAAGTAATGACGAATAAAACTAAATATTGTTATGTGAAATATCTTTGTTTATTATGCGGTATATAATATACCATAAAAAACTAAATGCATTCATTTTGTGTTTTAGTTCACAGTATTCTCGTCACATGATATTCCAGGACGATTCATCAAGTTCGATGGTAAAACAAAAAGACTCTATATGTTGTTCGATACGTTCCTTATGACGAGTACTGACGCCGTAAGAAGTTTGTTCCTTTGGCAACGAAGATGTTTATTTTCTAAAGAAAGAAACCTCGAACTTAGTAAAATATATTCTTTCAATCGATGTTTAATGGAGTGTAGAATGAAAACAGCACAATCATTTTGCAAATGTACGCCACATGTATATCTACCTACAGGTAAAGTTTTCGCCTAAAATTTCTAGTTAGAAGAAAGATAAGGGAAATATATGCTAATGGCAGATATTATAGTGTATAACTTCGGGGGTATTATTTATGACATAATAATTTGCAAACAAAAATTGTTCCTTAGATTCTCGAAGACCAGTAGTAGCTTCCTAAAGTTCAAGGTTCATAGATGTAAATAGAGGTACGCAGTAAATTTTATCTTTTAAGCACATTATAATGTTCGAACATTTACTTGGGTTGTAATTAGACATAATTTAATATATATATATATATATATATATATATATATATTCCTGCATGCCGAAGGACTGCAGGTACACTGGACAGAACGGTACAGAAGAGTATTCATAAATAAGTTAGTATTTCAATGTTACAATATTTACTGTTTCCATAGAGACAAGATTACATTAAACACATATTTGACGAGGACGGAGGGAAGATTAAACCGAACTCAACCAACCATGCCAACTATACACAGGCTTCAAACGGAGTAGAATCTTAAAACATTACCGTTATCATAGTAAGGAGTAAAGACAGTAGAAAGTAGTGACTTGCGAAAATTTTAAATACTCAAGAAATTGCATGGGCTAGAAAGGTGGCTAATAACACTTTATGAAAAGGTTCTGTTTAAATCACGAATGCTCGTGAAGTGTGGACATTTTACTTGAATTTTAAGTACTACTCAAAATTTATATAATTTGTATTGGTTCATTTACGAAAATAATGTCTAAACCATCACAAAAATGCAATTTGTCTTCAAGGACCAATCATCTTGTTTGGGTAGCACAGAGAATGCTAGAATGTACACTTCGTTCTCCATTAAAGTCATCAAATTTGCAAATATGGTTTGCCATCTAGCTGAAAAATTTGAACTACATTATCAGAAGCCAAGTTCTTGTGTGGGTTTTGCGGTATTCGCGGTGAAAGTCTTTGTGAAAAGAAGTAGACCATGTTAAATATCATCCCACGGAAAATCTCGCTACAAGACAGAGCAAAGCAAAGTTTCAAATCCAGGCTGTAAGGGATTGTTTTAAAAATTTTACTGTGGGCTAACCAACATTCAAACAAATTGAACCATCTCAAATTGGAACTGCTTTCATTATTGCCTATGAAAATCCAGCTGGATGATTAATAAATAATTTCCCTCTTAATTTTAGATGTGCTTATTCAAATTTTGGTTTTTGAAAATGTGGCAGAAACATGTGAAAAACTTAAATAAATAAAATCAAATTAAGAGTTTCAGCAAATGATTATTTCAAAAGAAAAAATGTTTTATCTATTTTTCTATGAGGATGCATCAGTACAAAATGTATGCCTAACGTTTTGAAACGTCATTGGAAAAAAATAGCTACAAACCTTCGTACCAACGAAATTTGACCATCTACTCACGACTTTTTAACATTTTCACTCACGAAATTTGAACACCTTTATTCACGAAATTCTACTGTCCCTACTAATGAGATTCAATTAAATTTCTAAAACAGTGCACTAGTGGCAGCAATTCGCTCAGGTCAGTTTTGTGGACAATGCAAAAGATGTATGTATCCTTGTAATATTGGGTGCTGGTAAAATATTAAGGTATAGAAGGTCAATACGCGTACATGTGTCCAACTTTGAAGCGCCCCTCCTGCTCAGACAACGAACGGAAACGTGAGGATAAAAGCGCAGAAAGCCAGTAGCGTGTATTAGTGAGTCACTTTCGCAAGTGTGTGTCGTATGCCTCATGACCGCAAAGTTCAACTGGTTTTGAGTAGGCTATGTAGTTGCACTTTTCCACGCCAAACACGCGTCTGTGAAGTTAGCCCCCACCCAAAAAGAATTAAGCTTGAACTTAACCCAATCCTAAGGAGGTTCTTAGGGAGGCATAGGGAATACATTAATTTCGCTAGGGAGTAAGCAATAAGCTGGTGACGTCCCCAGCAAATGTTGGGGCTAACTTCACACAGCAGTCCCACCTATACAGTTTCTAGTAGTTGTTGCGTCCCATCGTTAGGGAGTTCTAGATAGCACATTATTTTAATTATTGAGTCAATGATAACTTTGTGACGGCGCCAGCAAATATGACGAAAGTGTGAATTTATCATCGCCCCCTCAAGAAGCTAAAATTTCAGAATTTTTGGATGTTTTTGTGTCCAATCGTTTGAGAGTTCATAGAGAGGAATATGGAGTACATTATTTTTGTTTGGAAGTGAATGATAGCTTGGTGACTGCCAGAACAAATATGTCGAAAATTTGAAATTAGCCTCCCCAAGGAGCCAAAATTTGAGAATTTTTGGTCGTCGTTGCGTTCAATCGTTCGGCAGTTCATAGAGAGGATTAGGAAATATATTATTTTCGTTAGAGAATGGATTATAACTTGATGACGGTGCCAGCAGATGTTGAGAGCTAACTTCCCACAACCGCCCAACTATACAATTTCTGGTCTTGGTTCCGTCCAATCGTTAGGGAGATTTTATTGAGGAGGAGGGAGTACATTTTCCTCGTTAGGGTGTGAATGATAACTAGGTGATGGTGCCAGCAAAATATGGAGGATGCGTGAAGTTAGTATCTCCAAGGGGCTAAAAATTGAGGATTTTTAGACGTTTTTGCATTCAATCGTTGGGGACTTTTTAGGGAGGAATAGAGAGTACAATATTTTCGTTAGAGAGTGAGCGATAGCTTGGTGACGATGGCAGAAAATATGCCGAAAGTGTGAAGTTAACCCAACAAAGTAGCCAAAACTTGAGAAGTTTTGGCCGTTGTTGCGTCCAATTATTTGGGAGAGGAATAGGGAGTACATTGTTTTCGTGATGAAGTAAGCGATAAGCTTGCGACTGCACCAGCAAATGTTGGGGTCTAACATCACACAGGAGCCTCACCTATACAATTTCTGGGCGTTGTTGCGTCCAATCGTTAGGGAGTTTTTAGGAAAGAATAGAGAGTACATTATTTTCGTAAGGGTGTGAATGATAACTTTGTGACGGCGCCAGCAAATATGCTGAAAGTGTGAAGTTAACCCCGAAAGAGACCACAATTAAAAAAATGCGGTTGAGTGTTGTATATAGCCATTAGGGAGTTGCTAAGGAGGAATAGGGAGTATCGTTGAGGAATGAGTGATAACTTGATGACGGCATCAGTAAAAATCGCGGATGTGTGAACTATATGTTGTTTTGTTGGGAATTCTTATATAGGTAAAGTCCCTAAGTAAACCTTCACTGCCAAAATTGTAGCTTCAATAATCAACAAATTATGTTATAGGGATCCGAGAAAATGGAACCTAGAGAGCAAGTAAATCGATAATGAAGTTAGAAGAACGTGTTTTCTTTTACAGACTGTTAAACATATGGAAAGCAAGTGGCTATTAATAGATACTGGACAGGAGGCAATACATGTCGAGGACTACCGTCTTGACTCTTCTTGAATTTTTTAAAATAGTAATTGAATGAAGTGTTGTTTCAATCTGCGCTGAAATTTTAAATGAAACCCCATGACGAAGTTAGTTTTGACGTAACTCTAATCCTGTGCATCCAAATGACACGTTTACTTGTTCTTGAGAATACGTTTTTTGTTGAAACAATTCATTTGACTTCACATTTTCGGCATATTTACTGGTACCACCACCAAGCTATCATTCACTCTCTAACGAAACTAATGTACTCCCTATTCCTTCCTTTGTCCTTTGAATGCCACTGACTGTTTCCAGCTCACTCTGAGCCTACAGGGGGGAAGACCCCATTCTTTACCAGCACCTATTTTGATTTTTTGGTCACCCAGAAGTATACATTCTAATCCTTCCAGGGTTCGGCATAATTCCCCGCATTGTCACTAAAGAAAGAGGAAAAAAGAGACATTTGGTGCCCTAGGAATAATTTATGCAATACTAGCAATCGGATTTCTAGGATTCATTGTATGAGCACATCACATATTTACAATAGGAATAGATGTAGATACACGAGCCTACTTTACAGTAGCCACAATAATTATTGCAGTCCCAACCGGAATTAAAGTTTTTAGATGAATTGCAACCCTTCATGGCACACAAATCAACTAGTGCCCCCCACCGTCTGAAGACTAGGATTCATTTTCCTCTTCACAGTGGGGGGCTAACAGGTGTAATATTAGCTAATTCATCAATAGATATTGTTCTACACGACACTTACTATGTCGTTGCTCACTTTCATTATGTACTCTCTATAGGAGCAGTATTTGCCATCATAGCAGGAATCATTCATTGATTTCCACTTTTTAGTGGAACCTCCCTTAACCCCCATTGATTAAAGATTCAATTTATTACAATATTCCTAGGCGTGAATGTCACCTTCTTTCCACAGCACTTCTTAGGCCTAAGAGGCATACCACGACGATATTCTGAATATCCTGACGCATACATAACATGAAATATGGTATCAAGTGTGGGCTCCCTCCTGTGATTAATCGCCGTTCTCATACTAGTATTTATTGTATGAGAAGCCCTAGCCAGTTCCCACACCGTTCTCTTCCCAGACCAACAACCCACCTCCTTAGAATGATACCAAAATCTGCCCCCAGCTGAACATAGTTATACAGAAATTCCAATTTTAACTATTTAATGTTCTAAGGTGGCAGATAAGTGCACTGGACCTAAGTCCCGGAAATAAGATCCAATATCTTCCTTAGAAATGGCTACCTGAAACCAAATAAACCTACAAGACGCTAGATCACCAATTATACAACAAATAACTTTCTTTCACGATCATACAATACTTATTATTATAATTACAGTCCTTGTAGGGTATTTATTAATCTCTATTATATTCAACAAATTTACTAACCGATACCTTTTAGAAGGACAAAACCTAGAAACTATTTGAACAATTTTACCAGCAATTATATTAGTCTTCATTGCATTGCCGTCCTTGCATCTTCTCTACCTAATTGATGAAATCAACCAACCCTCAGTAACCCTAAAAGTAATTGGCCACCAATGATACTGAAGATATGAATATTCAGACTTTGCCCCAACAGAATTTGACTCATACATAATTCCAATTAATGAGATAAAAAAAATAACTTTCGCCTCTTAGACGTAGACAACCGAGTAATTTTACCAATCAACACAGACCTCCGAGTCTTAATTACAGCCGCAGACGTACTTCACTCATGAGCCATACCAGCTATAGGCCTAAAAGCAGACGCCACCCCAGGCCGGCTTAATCAAGTTAGAATAAACGCTAAACGAATTGGATTATTCTTTGGGTAGTGTTCAGAAATCTGTGGGGCAAATCACAGCTTCATGCCGATTGTTATAGAAACCTGCCCACACCAAGAATTTATTAATTGAATACTAAGCATAGCCCAAGAAGCCTCATTAGGTGGCTGAAAGTAAGCAATGGTCTCTTAAACCAAAATATAGTAAAATAACAATTACTCCTAATGAAAAAAGTAAGTTACACCGTCATAACATGGCCATGTCATAGCCAAATTATTAAACCCCTAATACTTTTTAATTCCACAGATATCTCCTCTAAAATGACTATTGTTATTTATTTTATTTTCAGCCATCTACCTAATTTTCGCCTCAATAATATATTTTAACATTCGCCCCAGCCAATTAAGCACAGAACAAACAAGTATTAGTAAAATACCTCTAACCTGAAAATGATAACCAACTTATTCTCAGTATTTGACCCAACCTCAACTGTATTGTCCCTATCAATCAATTGACTCAGCACTCTACTAGGTCTATTAATTATTCCGACATCACTGTGATTCGTCCCAACTCGGACAACAATTATTTGGGATAAACTAGTAACCACCCTTCATAAAGAATTTAAAACAATCCTAGGACCTAGCAATACTCATAAAGGAACAACATTTATTTTTATTACCGTCTTCACATTTATTATATTCAATAATTTTTTTAGGTCTATTTCCTTATATTTTACAAGATCTACTTATTTAACATTTACATTAAGTCTCGCACTTCCCCTTTGATTAACCTTTATAATTTACGGCTGAATTAATAACACTCAACATATATTTGCCCATCTCCTGCCAGCCGGAACCCCCGGCCCCCTAATACCATTTATAGTATGCATTGAAATTACCAGAAACATCATTCGCCCAGGAACACTGGCAGTTCGACTAATAGCAAATATAGTAGCTGGACACCTTTTACTAACTCTTTTAGCAAGAAAATGACCCACTCTAAACATATCGTTATTATCACTAATAATACTTAGACAAATCCTACTACTAACATTAGAATCCGCAGTAGCAATCATTCAATCTTACGTATTTACAGTATTAACAACCTTATACTCAAGCGAAGTAACATATGTCAGCACCACAAAACCACCCATAACATTTAGTAGACCAAAACCCATGGCCCTTAACAGGAGCCCTAGGGGCCCTAATCACTACCACAGGATTAACTAAATGATTTCATCAATATAACCCAGACCTATTCTTCATAGGCCTATTAATTATTAGACTAACAATAATTCAATGATAACGATACATTTCTCGAGAAGGAACATTTCAAGGACTCCACACAATTCAAGTTACAACTGGACTTCGGTGAGGGATAATCCTATTTATTGTTTCAGAAGTATTTTTTTTTATTTCTTTTTTCTGAGCCTTCTTCCATAGAAGACTCTCCCCAGCAGTAGAAATTGGAGCAATCTGACCACCAGCAGGAATTCAACCCTTCAACCCAATACAAATTCCCCTCCTCAATACTGCAATCTTACTAGCCTCAGGAGCCACAGTAACCTGAGCCCATCATAGTTTAATAGAAGCAAATCACACACAAACTACCCAAGCCTTAATTTCAACAGTAATATTAGGACTATATTTCACGGTCCTTCAAGCCTTTGAATATTATGAAGCACCATTCACAATTTCAGACGCCACCTACGGATCCACCTTTTTTATAGCGACAGGTTTTCACGGGCATCATGTAATCATCGGTTCATCATTTTTAATAGTATGCCTACTTCGCCACATAATATATCACTTTTCCCCAAATCACCACTTCGGATTTGAAGCAGCAGCCTGATATTGACACTTCGTAGACGTAGTATGACTATTCCTATAGATCTCAATTTATTGATGAGGAGGATAAAATATCTATTTAGTATAAATAATACATTTGACTTCCAATTAAAAAATTCATATAAAATGAAATAGATAATATACACAATCTTAACTGCTAGCCTAACCACCATAACAATTACAACAGCCGTAATACTACTAGCCTCCCTACTATAAAAAAAACAATCATTGATCGAGAAAAGAGATCACCATTTGAATGTGGATTTGACCCCAAATCATCCCCACGAACCCCATTTTCAATTCGCTTCTTTCTTATTGCAGTAATTTTCCTTATTTTTGACGTAGAAATCGTGTTACTTCCCCCTCCGCCATCACACTTACTACCGCCAGATTTATGCCCAGAACCATCGTAACAATAACTTTTCTCTTAATTCTACTTATTGGCCTATATCACGAATAAAACCAAGGATCCCTAGAATGACCCACATAGGATAATAGTTAATCATAATATTTGGTTTGCAGCCAAAAGGTGTTGTCTATCAACTTATCTCATATAACAACAAGAAGCAATACTTTAGCATTCAGTTTCGAGCTGACCTTAAGGTGGACTCTTCCACCCTTGTTTTTAGTTGGAAGCCAAATTAAGGGCATGTTACTGTTAATAACAAAAATGGGTAACCCATAGCAGCCCCCACTAAGGAGGTAAGTAAATTAAACAAGAAAAAGCTGCTAACTTTTATCTTTAGCGATTAAACCCGTTATTACCTTTTAATTAACCCCCTCAGTATAACAATTTACACTACTTTTTCAGGGTAAAAATAAGAAAACTTTCTTAGGGAGTGCCATCCATTTGAAGATCAGTCGCTCTTCCTAGCATCTTCAACGTTATGCTTTAAACATAAGCTATTCAAATAAATAATAAAAATAAGTATAATTAAAAATATAATTAAAATAAATGAAAAAAATAAGTGTAGAACAAACTCATTAGAGTGCGCCCGTGTAATCAAAACAGAACCATTTGCTATAAAATTATAAGTCCCCTGCGGCCCCAATATCTCTCTTCACCCCTGATCAACAACTTTATTATACGCCCCTCCTAAATTAAGGGAGAATCGAATACAATAACTAATAGATAAATAGGGCAAAAATCATATAGAACCTATTATGCTTATAAAAAAATAAGTCTTACCAAACACTGCTTGATTTTTACTTAAATACGAATTTCCCAATAAAATCCCAACCCAGGCCCCCACACCTCTAACAATCAAAGCCCCCATTTTAAGGGACAACGGCAATACTACCACAGGAGAACAAGACAACAATAACCATCTCATAATCGCCCCTCCTAAAATAGAAGCCACAGTCAAACCCAGTATCCCTCGCGCCATAATTAAATTAGAGTTATCAAATGTCCCATGGCAACTTATACCACCAGCCCCCATCCCAGTCAAATAATAACTTAAACGAACAGAATAACATACAGTTAACCCAGTCGAAAAAAATAATAAAAAAATCTAACTAAGTCAATCCAGGCCATACTCGCAACTTCTAAAATCAAATCCTTTGAATAAAACCCAGCCAAAAAGGGGACCCCACAAAGAGTTAAATTAGCAGTATTTAAACAAGATAAAATAAGCGCCATTTGATTTACAAGCCCCTCCATACATCGAATATCTTGAGTATCCCCAACTCCATGAATAATTGCCCCAGCGCATAAAAATAGTAAGGCCCTAAAAAAAGCATGAGTTAATAAATGAAAAAAAGCTAGCGTAGAAAACCCCATAGACACAATTATTATTATTAACCCGAATTGACTTAAAGTAGATAAAGCAATAATTTTCCTTAAATCATAGTCATGATTGGCCCCAACCCCCGCCATAAATATAGTCAAACCAGAAAGAAGTAATAATACCCTCCCTATAAAAGTATCACTCAAAATATCACTAAAACGAATTAATAAGTAAACTCCGGCAGTGACTAAAGTAGAAGAATGAACTAAAGCAGAAACCGGCGTTGGGGCCGCCATCGCCGCAGGTAACAACGCCGAAAAAGGGATTTGAGCTCTTTTCGTTATTCCAGCCACCACAATTAAAGTAATAATAATTCTTATTTCGTCCCCTCCATGTAGCTCACCCAAGTAAAAAATATAATTTCAACTACCATAATTTAATATTCAAGCAATTGCAAGCAAAATACAAACATCCCCAACTCGATTAGACAAGGCAGTTAATATACCAGCATTATAAGATCGAACATTTTGATAATAAATCACTAAACAATAAGATACTAAACCAAGACCATCCCAACCCAGTAAAATACTAATAATATTAGGAGAAATAATTATTATTATTGATAATACAAACATAAGTACTAAAAAAATAAAACGGTTAATATAAAAATCTCTACCCATATACTGTCCTCTATAATAAATAACTATTCTAGAAATATATAACACAAATCTCATAAAAATTAAAGATATCCAATCTAATAAAATAGTCATAACAACAGAACTTCTATTAATTCTAACAACTTCCCATTCAACAAATAAACTAATATCAAAAATCATTAAAGCAACCCCCGCCATAAAAAAATAACACAAATAGGATACGCCCACATCACAACCTAAGAGTCACAGCTGAACTTTCCTTAGCACCACAAGCCAAAATTTTAAATAAACTACTTAAGTTATTAACCAACAATTTAAAACCATAAAAATCTTGGCCCAACAAAAAGAATTAAAAGATTTAAAGGAAATCAATGAAGAAATAAAATATAATATTTACGAACCCTTCCCCCTCAACAAGAGTACAAACCAGAATAATACTTACCATGTTGGGTATAAGAATATAAATATAAAGTATAAGCAGCTCTAAAAAATGATATTAAACTCACTCCTCCTATACTTAAAAAAGACCACCCAATAACACTATTTAATAAGCTAATTTTTCCTAACAAATTTAAACTAGGAGGGGCCGTCATATTAGCAATGCTAAGCAAAAATCACCAAAAAGTTATTCTAGGCATAAAAGACATGATACCCTTATTGATAAATAAACTTCGACTACCCAAACGTTCATAACAGATATTAGCTAAACAGAATAAACCGAGCCAAAAGATCTCACGCTCTATTTGAGCTGGAAGTGCTAGTATAGGCAAAATGACTCCCCAAGCAGAAGGTTTCAGCGTTACTTACGAGTATAATAATACGTAATATGAAATATCACGAAATCATCAGCTGCACGTCCTGTTTCAGATTAGTAAGATGTTAAAAATATTATTAGTTCTGTTAAATACGTTTTATCCAACTTACGGTGCGCTAGAGATGCATATATAGTTGTATGTTTGCTTGCACCGAAGTACGGTACTGCGAGGCGAGAGAGCTGAATCGCTACTTTCATATAAAAACTCTGACGTTAGAAACAAGACCATAATGTGGTATTACAAGAGTTTAAAATAAATATTTATTTCATACTAATTAATTTCTTAAGCTGTTTCTAACTTGCTAAATTAAATTAGCCAGGTTGGTAGTCACATATTTCCGCGCTCAAATTTGGATTCGAAGCTGCAAATTATATTTCAAGTTTTAGGTAGCAATTCACATAAGCTACTTCGGTTATGGTGCATTTTATGACAGATAGCTATTCTGTCGTATGTATCGTACGCCTTAATTCCACAAGGCATTCATATGAATACTAGCATCAACCAACAGTCCAAAAACTGCTAGTAAAAGTTGAAGGTTCTAGAATGCTAGCCCGTTAGCAGGAGTATAATGTGTAGAAAATAATGTAACTTCTTTTGAAACACTTTTGAAAAAAAAGGAACACTTTCTGGACGTGGACTCATTGAACTGGAGGGGGCCAGTGTTCTAAAACCTTGCCATCAAGGTTTGAAATATAGCCCAGATTCTTCTCTTTCTAGCGTAATGTGAGTAAGGTACAAAATTCCACGTATGTGTCAGGGGCTGCGCAAGGTTTAACTCCGTGTGATTTAATTAAGCATTTGCTTAATCTTAAAATGTAAAGTAATCAGAAATTCATATTAATATAATTTCATGTTACTAATTATGAACAAATAAATGCATTCCTGCATAGGATAAAGTCTGGACTTACTGTTATTAGCAACCCTAATCGTCCACCTTAGACACATTTGAAAAGATGTGGGTCTAGCAATGGGCCAGGCCTGCTCACTACTGGTGGAATAATGAAAATGATGCTTTAGGGAATTGGAGGAACAAGGTAACATAAATCTCTATGGATTCTCCTTTTTTCCACACTAGTTTATTTTAGTTCTTAATTCACAGAATCCAGTTGTGGACCATATTTTGCATATTTACGTTGCTTGTCATATTTACAAGTACATTTACATCATCATGGCGCTTCATGTTTACCAATCTTTGGCCTGTGCGATATTCTGCTGTTTATTCACCAATGCGCATTATAATATTCAACTGTTCGTTGAGCAGAAACCTTAACTGTCATCCGAAGAATTTCCGATCCCAGATTACAAACCACTACGTTTTCAGTAAGTCCTTTGAATGCAGCCATTTACACCCTTAACGAAAAAAAATTCATCTTCCTCAATAAGATCTCCCTAACGATTGGACACAACAAGGACAAGAAATTATATGGGAAGGCGGCTGTGTGACCTTAGCTCTCAACATTTGTTAGAGCCGTCACCAACTTATTACTTACTCCCCAACGAAAATAATCTAGTCCCTATTTCTTACTCCCTAACGATTGCAGGCAACAAGAACCAATAATTGTATAGGTGGGGCTGCTGTGTGAAGTTAGCCCCAACATTTTCTGGTAGCGTCACGAGCTTATCGCTTACTCCCTAACACAAATAATGTACTCCTTATTTTTCTCTATCAACTCCAAAAAAATTGGCCGCAACAGTGGCCAAAAATTCTCAAATTTTGGCTCCTTGGGAGCACACTTTCGGCATATTTGCTGGAGCCGTAATCAAGCTATCGTTCACTCCCTCACGAAAATAATGTACTCGCTATTCTTCCTGATGAACTCCCAAACAATTGGATGCAACAACGGTCAGAAATTGTATAGGTGAAGTTAGCCCCCGAACAATTGCTGGCTCCGATATCAGCTTATCGCTTACTCCGTAACCAAAATAATGTACTCCATATACTTCCCTAAGAACTCCCTAACGGTTGGGATAAAATCAAGCTTAATTCGGTTGGGGTCGGGGGCCAAATTCCGAAACGTGCCAGATATTTGGTGTATAGAATTCAAAAGCAGTTCAAAGAACGTTAAGTTTGACGACTACCACAAACATAATTAATCAGCATAAAAAAACAAGAGTAACCAGAGATTTAATCAACTACGAAGGGGACTAGGAAACGAGAGTGCACTGCAATGCTGTCATCTGGGTCTCATAAGTTGCGTCGAATGGTCCTGTAGAAAAATCCCCCTCAGCATCGTGTGATGGTCACACGATTCTACGCGGGACAGTCAATTGTGAACAGCAACCTGCGTAAGAAGTTGAACCTCCGGAAGCTCTTTAAAAGTCTTGAATATGACCTAAGTGCAGCCCATCGGTGTGAGAGTAGGACCAACGGCAGGTGCTTCTACGAACACCATTTATCTAGGGGGAAGTGAAAGTATGTGGAACACTATATGAGGCATTGATATATATATATATATATATATATATATATATAT
>JAGDQP010003271.1:57692-91241 GCA_022664845.1 Lepisma saccharinum
TTTAAAATCAACTCTAACTTCTTTCAGCAACATATCCTGACCCCAACTAATGTATGGAAATGCCATCAATCGAGTTTCTGTGTATATGGATAAGGCTTCATCCCATACGTCTCATTCTACGCAAGAGGTGTAGACACGGAGGGCACAAGAAACCGTGCCTCCAAGTAGTGTATGTGCCCCTAAATGAAAATTGGTATAATAGAGTAGATATTCTAAGTTTTAGGCAATTTGTACATGATACTTGTGGGCTCGACCTTCGTCGCTCACAAGTATTGACCCTTTCACTTTTTTTAATATTATATCCTTTATATAAGGATAGTTCAACACCAGTATTATTTTCTTTTTGTACCAATCTATTAATTAATGACAGTTATTTTTATATTGCAGCGTATGTAATCGAATTGAACAAAATAGTACCAGAATATGATTGTCAAAATGGAATTAATTCCTGTTTCCAGGATACTTTTTCGCCCGGAACGGATTGAATATTGAGTTGGGTTTTTGTGCACTATTAAAATATCAAAGTATATTGAAGGTTGCTATTCGCTTCCTTAATACTTCATGATTTCTTGAATTCAAAAATTCGTATTTTAGGAATATTGGGGTCGTATCTATGGTGTAACAAAATTTTAAAAATAATTATTTTCACACGTTATATACACTTATATCAGGAGAAACCACGGTAAAAATTTGAACTTTCATATTTGAATTTGAAGGTAGCTAATAATTTGGTGCAAACTGGGGTGTGAATAATGCTCGTGCACACTATGGTATGAATATTGGAGACCCAGTTTTCCGGTGCGGACAAGATAATAATTTATTTCTACGCGCTAGGCACTTATTTCAGGAGAACCTAAGGTAAAATTTCAACTTTTTTGTTTGAGTTTGAAGGGAGTTACAATATTTCTAATTGTGTGTGTGAATAATTCTGTTGCACGCTTTGGTAAATTTATGTTACCACCAAAGTGCCAAAGACAATGCCGGATCTAGAAATTTTCCTATGGGGCACAAAGAAATTTGCCGCCCTTTCCACCAATGTAAAAAACTGACATTCAGAACTATTCCAGCATGATAATTATTATTTTTACAGATTTCATTTACTGTATTTTTAAGTTTCTTTAACTAGTCTACCTTTTAAAGACACATAAGATTTTGTTTTTAATAAGATTATTCTCTCGACACCTTAAAATTAACAAAAATAATATAATAACGGACGAGATTGAAGTATTCTATTTCCGTAGTTTTAAGAGTACAACGAACCCTCTATTTGAGATTTTAATCTAACAGTTTATCCTTGTAATGACTCCTTCAGCTAGTAAAATCATGTCGAGGTTAAATAATTAAGTTCAAGTTTCAAATAAAGTGCCACTTGTACTGTGATAACTACAAGAAATGAATAGTTTAACCTCTCCAAATAACGTTTATTGTTCAGCTGGTGTTCATTATAGTACAAAATGGCAGCATCCAGAGCCACACACAGTCATTACGGGAGAAGACACTAGATGGCATAAGCTCTCTGTTTAACGTAAAAGTCAACTTTCATTGGAATGTGGCGTGTACCCTTATTCCACTAAGCCACTCAAATATTACCGCCAGAATAATTGTGCTATATGTTTTCAACTTCAGCTTTTTGTTATTATTAATTGCGACTTTAGGAACTTCTGAACATGAAATTGTCCGATCATACGCGATTGTTTCTTTTCTCCTGTGGCCTGTTTTTTGTATTTAACGTATGATCTTAAGTATTTAAAGGTTCCCACACAGAATCAATGGGAAAATGTGTTTTATTCAAATGCTTTGACATTGTGAATTTCGGTAGTTCAAAGCATCCTGAAAAGAAGTCTTAAAGGGCACAAGTCATTATCATGGAATTCACAGCCACCATGAAGATAAACAAGTATAGGATTTCCTGAAACCGCTTATAATGTTTTGTAGCATACGTTACTCATTTTTGGGTATTATTGTACCTCTGCAGCTGGATAAAGCATTTTAGGTATGTTCGCATATATTGTTCCAGTTATCTGTATTTGCGATATGCTTCACATCAGCGAGGTGTAAAGTATCCAACAAGTCAATTAATGATCTATTGCAGCTAATAATTATGATATTGATGTAACTTACCCATAATGAAAATAAACACTTATCTCTTAACTAACTAATTCTATGGCTTATGGAACTCGCAAGCTCATCGCCGCAGTAACAAACGCTCGCCATAAAAAGGAATTTCGTTTCATTTTAATAGACGTAGTTAACAAAAAGGAACATTATAATCCCGCTTACTTGTTCCTTCCGTGCGTTCCCTCCGCGCCAAAAGAAAAAAAAGCCTATTACAGGAACCGCAATGTGTAGAGAGGTGGCTAACTTGTTGTTCGATAGCTCATAGCTAGAATAACTGAGAACCGCCAGAAATGTCTTGATTAGTGCAGTGGGTTAGCGTTGCAAGCCTACTTAAAAGAAATCAAATTACTCTTCTATACATGGTCAGTGCATAGAATAGTCCTTCAAGACATTCAATATGATCTTTTTCTGTTCTCTTGCATTATAATGCAAATGTAAGGAGTAGTTGTGACAATGCATCAGCTTGTTTAGATCTTCTGTAAATCCCGAAACTATCCATCAAATCATTACATGTATGTATTATGCTTATTGGGTTGCTTAGACATATCGTCATTAGCTGAACAAGTATCGTTCAGGAATTTCAAATCATATCAGCACATTGTATGTTTATTCCTTTTAATAAAATCATATGATTTCTTTTAAAAGAAATGGATGACCGATCAACCGTCCCATTCTATTTCCATTCTGTAATATTTGTCTTAAGGCTAAAATCTGGTGCTGCGTACATCTATTTATTCCAAATCCTCATTCGCGATTTCAAATAACTTCATCTACGTATAAGCTAATGAGCTTTGCATGATATTACTCAACACTTCTCCTCCACTAAAAGTCAGAGTGGACTAGACGCAAAGACATACATTGTAAATACGCAGTTATGATACCGTACCGAAAGTGGCATGTTGCGTAAAACTGACCAAGTCATTTGCCAAGAAAGTGTAAAAACTTCCTTGAAACTGCAGTGCATGTACTTATTCTAGGTAAGTGTTGTTTTTCGTATGAGTAGAACCATTTCCATAAAATTTCTATTAGAATATCAAAGCACATTTCGGTACAACACTTTGGAAACATTACAATAACACGTACCGCTTGAAGAACCGTGCGCTCTCACACAACGTTAAAGAGGCGCAAAAAGTGGTCAACTCCGAAGCCTGAAAAACAATAATTAGGAAATCCGGTAAAGAAAGAGAAGCTTAAAAACTTTTCGTATTTCGATTTTAGATAAGCTAGATATTGCTCAACAGCATCCTGTAATGGCATATTGGAATACGTTGTTGTCAACAAGTGGAACCAATATACGAGTAGAATCCTCTTCTGATGCTGAAGGTCAACTGCGGTAGACCTCGACGTAAGTGTCATTAATGAAATGCATTATATTGTATTCCTTATTAGGTATCAGATTTATTTTTTCGTATCAAAACTATCCTCGACTAGTTTAAACTAAAACATCACAAACGTCTTAACTCCAACTCATGTAAAACTGTCAGTACTACTGCTAATGGTCGGAGATTATGTTAAGTCAGCTATTTTAATAACAATACAGTTATAACCTATAATAAGTGATAGTGATAGCTATACTTGCTGCTATTTATCTGAAACCAAACGAACGAGATCCCTGGAATGTGCCATTTGCTTAACTTAAGACACTTTCGAAATGCGCCCTTTATTTGCCTTGCCGTTTTCTTCTACATACTGAATTGTTTGCTTAAGATATTTTCGTTTGGCTTTTAGACCGAGGTGTGGCGTTACGTTTCGTGCCACTTTAGTGGTTTGCCTCTCATTTAGTCTTCTTGATTATCCATCACTCTTTTTCTAGTTTTCCTTCCTCACGAAGCTTAAAACATTCTTTATCAAACCAAGTTTTGTATTCCTATCATTGCTTCTCACGTAGAGGTTTGTTTTGTTACTCCCTTTACTGTGTTACGAGGTATATCCTACATATTTATCACTTGAATTTAATTTTAATGTAATATTTATTATTAACCAAGGCTGCTAAGATTTCATGCCCCTTTGAGAGTTTGAGTTAGTAGCATGGTTTAACGGTTGTATTGTCTAATCATTTTACTTCAATTTTCAGTTGTTTTAACACTTTCCTTCCCTGTTAAAATTGGCATCTTTTCCTCATTTTTGTAAACACAAACTAGTCATCAGTATCACCAGGCGTTCCTTTGTAAGCCCTAAAGTCCATCATGTTGGAATAGGTTTATCTATCTACTAATACTTGATCAATCTAGTTGTGTGCTTTACAATAATATTCATAGCATTCCAAAACTTTTAATATCCCAGTTGAAACCTAAAACCTTACCTATAAGCTGTCAGATTTATAACTGTGATAACAATTATCAATCTCAAGAGAAAAGGTTTGGGTTACAAACTTTGGTTGAATAAATGAAAAAGAAATTTTGTTCTAAACATTTTGTTTTAAAATATTCTCAACCTGAGCCAAAGTTCGCTTAAGAATATAAGTAAAATTAAATCAAATCAATTACAATATATTCCGAAAAGAATGTATATACAGAATCAGTTTACTATTAATATTTGGTTTGGTAAGTCCGTGCTAAATAATGTTTACCCTGTTGACAGAAAAGTACGGCTACGAGTGTAAGATTAGGTCAGATGTAGTCTATGCGGGTCTCCCTCGATCCTGTTCTAAAGTGTAGCTAAAACGTACTAGTATCGACACTTACAGACTATTTACTAAACACAGAATACCATTCATAACTAATATACAACACTAAATTATCCATGCATACTTTTCAAAATCCACAATGAAGTCAATAGAATACACTTCGGAGGGTTAGTAACATTTCTAAACATGCATGGTCCATACATACTCAAGACCTAATACTCGTATCTTTAAATGCCGCACTTATTGGTATCGAAATATTCATATAGGCCTACATTTACAAACAAATCTCTTTATACAGTATGTATTTCAGGGTTCTCCATTTCCAATGTTATCCAACCCATAGATTAATAAACAAAATATACTTCAACAATCTCGACATTTACTAATGATTAAAATTATTGAATATGCACTGATTATTAACCAAATTTCTAATCAGTCATTTAAAATAAATTTAATTTTCAGGTATGTACGTACACAGTGAATATCTTAAATTCGCGATTACACAAGCTTAGACTTCTCTTGTCCATGGTCCTAAAACGATCTGATGGCTAATATTTATTGTACAAAAATCACTCGCCAATAATTTTATGAAGTTTGAAATGTTAAATCAGTAATTACTTTTAATGATGTTTTTAGAAAGTCGCTTTTCCTTTCTGATTTAACTAGTGTTTCATATTTTCGAATCCCACTAATACATTTTCTTTTGCAGATCCATCAAGTACATGCAATATTTCTGGGTTGCAATGTCTTCTCAAATATAAAGGTATTTTCAGACTGGTTGACGGAATATTTTATGTAGACTTATGGAGTGATAACAACTACCTGGCTAGACTGATGCTGATAAAATTATGTTAAATTATTATTGGATATCGTATATTTAACATTTTACCTTGACTTGTATTGTCCGTGATAAGACATGTTAGAATACATTGCGAAGGAGAACTGTACTGTAACATATACAAAATAGTACTAGAAAGCAGAAAAAATGAAGGTCCGTCAGAATCCTCAACGGTCAGAAACCCAAAAAGTAAAAACGGTCAGAAACCCAAAAAGTAAAAACGGTCAGAACCCCCACACAAACGATCAGAATCCCCACAAACCGCCCAAAACTCCAAACACTCAAATGGTCAGAACACCCAACGGTCAGAAACTCCAAAACTAAAATGGTCAGAACCCCCACACAAACTGTCAGAACCCCTACCAAACAGTCTGAATCCCTAAATGCGAAAACGGCCAGAGTCCGCCACAAATGATAACAACGCCCACACAAACTTTCATAATCTCCACACGCATAAAGATTTAAAACTCCTACACAAACGGTCAGAAACCCCAAACATGAAGACGGTCAGAAACACCACACGAGCAGTTAGACCACCCAGGCAAACAGTCAGAAAAACCCATGGACAGAACGCCCACATAAACGATCAGAATCCCCAAATGCGAAAATGATCAGAACCTCTACAGAAATGGATAGAACGTACACACAAACGGTCAGAATTCCCACACGCATAAACGGTCAAAATTCCCACACAAACGGCCAGAAAACCCAAACTTGAAGATGGTCAGAACCCCCCCCCCCTAAACATGAAGATGGTCAGAAACACCACACTAGCAGTTAGATCACCCACGCAAACAGTCAGAAAACCCACACAAATTGTCAGAATCCCCAAATGCAAAAACGGTCAGAAACCCCAAATAGAAATATAATCAGAGCCCCGAAAACAGAAAGAATCCCAACATAAACGTTAAATACCCCGAACTCCAAATTGGTCAAAAACCCCAACAGTGAGAAAACAAAAACGTTCAAAAGGTCAGAACCCCCACACAAACGATCAGAAAGTTCATACGCTAAAACAGTCAGAAAAACCAACGGTCAAATACCCCGAATGTAAAAGCGGTCATAACTCCCACGCAAACGGTCAGAACCCCAACACAAATGATCAGAGCCCCCACACAAATAGTCAGAAACTCCACACAAACAATCAGAGCCGCATACGAACTGTCAGAGCCCGAAAAGGCAGAAACTGTCGCCGGAAGTGTTAGATTAAACTGTCAATCAACCCTAAAATTTAGAAAATTATATTTCGAAATAAAATTAGCAATGTACTCGCAGTAAATAAAAATTAAAAATCCAGAAATATTTTTGATATACAATTGGTAAACGTGATATGAAAACATTGACGTTGGCAGACTTCTTCGTTTACGTGCCATGATAGCGATGGGCAGTGGCAGTGATTTTCTCGTAGCAGTGATAGCAGTATTCGCTGTTTAAAATAGCAGTTAAAACAACAGTTTAAAAAATAACTCGTAGTTATTTATTCCCAACATCTTTAGGTTATCTTAGCTACCTGTAGCCTGAGTGCAGTATTACATGTTAGGTAAGTGTACATGTGTGTAAGGAGCATACGCGCGAAAGTGATGGACTACTGTTAGGATTTGGTAGAGTAGTTCATATTATAACTGTCGGATCCTGAATTAACTAGTGGAGAAGGAGCATTATTACATCAAAATACATTTAAATAAGAAACGTAATAATATGTGGGATTTTTGGAGCTGAATTTCGTTTTATACTGGATTAGTATAATTTTAGGTGCTACTATTTTATTATTCCTTTTATATTTCGATGTAAAAATTTCCTGTTTATGAAGCGAAGAAAGATATGTAGGTTTGAAGTCGATTTTTGACCACCTGATTAGATCACGTGTTAATGCTATATGAAAGAAAAATCAACAGGCCTCGAGTCAGCGTATTTTATCACGATACTAGAGCGAAGAGAGACTCTTTCAAAAATGCCAGGAACTCGGTTTCGCGCCCATTCTACATTTGTACTAGATTATTTATGTTACAAATTGCATTGCAACTTTTACTGTACTTTCCTCCTGTGTCAAGGACATCCTTAGACGTTGGGTCCTGGGAATTGAGATTGCTCCACCAAAATTCAGATGTTACCGCCCGTAAAATTCATTTTATCTTATCTTAGCTTACCAAAACCTTATCTTATTTGACCTTTAGGCACAATTAGTATAAACTAAGGGCGTAGTTATATATGCATTTCATTCTCAGACACATTTTGAACCACCCTGAAAGCTAATGAACTTATCCCGAAATCCATTTTAAGATGCGTGTCTGTCCGACACACGAGATAATACTTCGCCAGGCCGGCTCAAACGTTTCGTTTCCGCTACTTTTTGTTTAACCTAAATCGAACCACATGCAATCGTATTATTTAAACTTCAAATTGTCTAATCGGAAGGTGCTGGGTTCGATTCCAGTGTCAATCTATTCTGAATGGAATTTTTTTCCAGGAAACTTCCTGACACACGAGGCCAATTCCGGGATTGAACCTAGATACTAAGCCCTGAACGAATACTTTCCACCAACCTCTCTCAAGCCCTATTTAGTTCTAAGATGCTTAAAGGTCATAAATGAAATTTCAACATTGAGCCACACTTTGTCTGATGTGTTAAAAATGTGACTTGAATAATACATAATGTATCTAACATCAGGCCGTGAAAGTATGATTTCTTGTTTAATATATTATAATTAAGCTTGTGCATCTTTCAATGCCAATGCTTACTTATTTTATTAATTTCGCTGATCGCCATGCAGTGCAACATTTTCAAAGTGATGGCGTCATCATTTAATTGAAGTCTTATTACTTTGCAATGGAGATGATCTCAAGATCACGGTCTTATGTAAACCACAGTAATTCGTAGGCACATAGTGCGCGACGTTTTAAAATAATTTATAAGGCGCTTAGATTTTAAAATGTTCAAAATGTTTAAAAAGTGGGACGGGCCCAAGGAGTCCATCTAAGTGATAGTCGTTAGCAGTTATATACAGGGTGTTCCGTAATTCATATGACAGCGTTTGGGAGTTGAAAGTAGACATCAAAACAAACAAAAAACTATATGGACACAAATCGCAAAGCGGCGTCCTTTACGAGTAATGGGCGTGGGAAATTTGGCGGCACGAAACTTTGAGACGCTATAGCACAAAGACGAATGGCCGTGACACAGGCTGCGTGGAATTTCATAAAGTAGGTCATATGCATTGTATCCAAAAATATCAAAATCAAAACTCCAGAACAATTGCGCAAGGGATTCCCCAAGGGAAGTGAGGGATTCCCGCTTATGTTTGCAAATAAAGATCGGTGAAAATGAGCTGGAAAGGATAGTGCTTCGATAGTGCAAAGATATGGAGAATTGTGGGGTTGCTATGAGTGGTTGCATAACTACCAGTAAACAAGTTGCAAGTGTATAACGTTTTTGAAATGTCACATGAAAGATAGTTGGTTTGCTGAGGGTTCTACGTACATGTGAAACACGCAAAAACAGTACAAAACTTAGTCTTATTATTGATCTGTGAGAGTAACAAATGATACGAGTAGTATTAAGCCGATAATCATTGTGCAAAATGTGACTGGACTCTATTCATGTTACATAATAATTAAAGTGTGTTACCAAACTACCCTGGGTTGCTCGGAAAACAACTGGCATCCATTCAAACCATGCAGCTAAACTCTTGGCTTTCTGCAACTCTACTGGGTGTATCTGAAACCCATTTACAGTAGACTGTCCTACGTACATACTATGGAAAAAAGTCACACATATCATTCAAGACAGGCATGTGGTATTTGTGTTTGCGATGTACGCTATCTGCATTAACAGAGAACGTCATTGAGTGACATGCAAAATGAATAAAACACTTTGTGTGTCTGCCTGCCACGTGTGTGTCCGAACCCTACTGCGACCGAACATCGTGACGGAAAGTTTCACTGGTGTAGGTCATTCTCACCAGACAAATGCTGAGATACCTTCTATAAGGCCAGGGACGTTGCTTTCCAAATCGTGGGCCCTTATCTCTCCCGACCGGAGCTTCAGATACGTTATGGCCATAAATAACAAATACAGTAGTATGTAGTTTCGAAGTGTGTGTCTGGTTCCAATAGTGTGCCTAGGGTATGACCGAACGTAATTGTTAAATCCCGAGTTCAAAGAACGAGTGGAGAGTGCCAAGACAGAAAGCGGTTTTGTACAATTTTGAAACGAATGCCCTACTAAGGTAAAGGTAAGACATGGTCTTTTGCCACCCTGTAGACTTCGAAGTGAGTAAAGACACAGTATGAGTCACATATGAGTCGTTATGCGTATCATCGTTTGAAATTATTTCCCAAGTAAAGATTTGCGTTTTTCTTTCTTAATCTGTCGCTAATCTGAACCAGCTGGTACTTCAGAATATGAACTGACGATCTAATTAAACGATTGGAAGTGTCGCCTTACCGGTATTTCCTCCCTCGATCTAAATTATTTTTTTTTACAGTGATCACAAGGATCTGGAATCCTCTTTCCCAGATACTCTTAAATCTGGAAGGCATTTCTGCACCGCTCGTCTGGGGTGTAGAAAATGTTTGGAGCTAGAGGTTAAGTTAGATGCGTTACGTGGGTACTCTAGGCTCCTGGCGACCCTATTTGTCTGTGTGATCCTCTTTTGGGATCATTAGGTTGGGGGCGTTACAAGCTAACAAATCATGGTCGCAAACTATTATTGGTTAAATGTATTGTTTAATTCTATATCTCTTAAATTGTTCGTGTCATGCTTCAAGCAACTGAACAAAAAATGAAAAGATATGCTCTTAAAGTTATCTGGAGACATAGATATTTTCAATTACAGAATACAAATATTATCATTCTTGCCTCAAAAATTTCATTTTATTCCCACCAATAAAATCCACGAGGTACAGAACCCACCTAATTTAGTTCAGTTCAAAATTATTCACTTTTTGATATGAAACCAGCACATGATTTTACTGACTTTAAAACTTATCTGTTATTTTGGTTTCTTTAAGGGAATTTGCATGTTATTTTGCAACGGCATCTCTCATGTTTTAGTATGTGCGGACATACTAAGAGTTTCTATGAAACATCAAAGCATGATAGGATCCTACTAATATTACCTTTGTTTGCGTTGATGTTGCAAATTGTTGGAATTGTACTTAGAAACTTGAGAGTACAGGAAACGAATTACTTAATTAAAAATCCTAGAATAAATTTATTTATTTTAAACAGTACAAACAAGTAAGTGGCGTGAATACATGTAGATTATTTGAGGATCCAAATGAAGATATGATTATGGTTATGATAATACATTTTTCTATAATATTTTAATACTATGTTCTGAATTGAAGCTTGTAACATGGAAAGGATTATTCTTAATTCATTAGCTAATGGTTTCACCCAAGTTTATAATGTATTATCGAAGAGTAGGTATTGTCTTAAGGAGCATGCGTGAAAGATGAAAGGCCTTAAGGAAGATGTATAAAAGTATTTAGTAAAAGTCAAAGGGAAACTTTGATAACAATCAGTCAGTATATCACTTCTTTATAGCTGGAGATATACAATAAATAGGTGAAAATTTTATGCAGTTAAAATTCTGATGGATAAATTATACAGAAAAGCAAATGAAAAAAGACCTTGAAAATAGTAATGAAAACTTTTTAAAGACATACTTCTTAAAAAAATATTCGTACTAAAAGTAAAAAAGAAAAATATATTTTTATCCATGACTAAAAAGAAAAGCATGGGACGCGCTCTCATATAGTCACTTTATAAATTCTTAAATTGACGCACCCCATGCTTATCTTTTTGACGAGCCCTGTGTATAAACAATTTTTTTTTTAAGTTTTCGTACAAATTGTCGAAGAAAAGTATGTCTTTAAAAAGTTTGTTCCTAGTTATTTCGGTGTTCGGACACTTTTTCTGAAGCCGTTCTTGTCACCCAAATGCAACCAATAAGGTGGTACACCGTTGCGGGCTAAAATTTATTTTAGAATATAGGAGTTCTTACTAAAACAATATGTTTTAAAATATATAAATATATAGAAGTATATGAAAGTAGCAATGGAATATTGTATTGTCACTCGACTTACATCACTGTGCTAAATTTCTTCATTGCAAGATGTGAGGAAATGAGCTAAATTAACATTCCAAACTTTGAGGGCATCACAAACGATTATGAATTCAAGAAAAGTCTGTAATCATACCAGATGTGCTTCTTCTGTGTAAGGTAAGATAAAAGATAAAATGAGTTGTATGGGCGGTAACAGCATTCTGTGTAAGGGATAAAGAAATAAAGTCAAAACAATATACATGAGATTCACAATATTAACATTGTTTAGAAATCAAACTATTCTTGAAGTATTACATTTCGAGAGCGATAATCAATTTAAGTAATTTTGGACCAATACTAATTTGTCTTCTTAAAAATCTCCAAAACTTAGTATGTTCACGATTAGTAATTGTGACTTTTGTTTTGTTTACAGATGAATTTTCACTGAAGATGATGAAGAGAAATCAGAATTGTAAATGTCAACCGAACTGTGAAGAAACGAATTTTGTTTTGGTTGAGGAGCAATCTGATTTAGAGTAATAACGCTACATAGTTTAGTAGATAGTCTGTTAAGAATGTTAGATATCATAGTCATAAGTCTGTCCGTTTCCGTGAGAAGTTCAGTTGAGTTTGTATTTAAATTTTATTAGTGGTATTTGTTTCTGTTCTGGTTTCCTCTAGTAATGTTTGTATTAGCACCTGCAACATCCCTCAAAACACTGTTTCTAACACTGTAAAGAACTAAGATAAAGTTAAAATGATTTGAGTATATCACTGATTTCAGAAACAGAGAAATGGATTGAGGTAAGCTGGTTAATTGAAAGTGGTATAACAGAAAGATACTTAAGTCATATTTTTCTCGAATTTGATATTTTTTTCGATTTTCGAAATCTATGCTCTTAGGCGCACATTGTGAACAACTAAATATTTAATTCGTCATAATCTAAAGGGTTAAAACTTTGCGCAAAAAAAAATACGTGAACTGCAGAAATATACCTAAGTCCTGGACTTGAGTGTGTTTCTGCACTGACATTTACTTCCCACCTGAGAGCGCTAATGTCAGTTGAACGGAAGTAGATACAGAGCTAACGATTCCCAAAAGGAGAAGTAAGAAATTTTATAGTACTTTAAATCAAAGCAAGGAGAAATGCAGAGAAAAAGACAAAACACGGGAATTAGTGTTTTACTTTATCGAGAACCTACATCTATGAGCTAGAACAATTCCAGATATTTTCTATCGTCTGTAAAATGAGTTTACGTTTTCTGTGTTCACAACTTGAAAAATAGAAAAATCTAATTTTCTTGTTTATGACGAGAGGAAAAGTGTTTATGAAGTGTCGTCATATTTTAGCGACTACATTGACGAACTTTTCACAAACAATATAACCTGACTGGATTTATTTTGTGATAATTGTAGTGGACAAAATAAGAACCATATTTTGTTTCAGAACCTGTTTGGCTGTAACGGATATGAAAAGATTTGAAATTGTTCTTCATTTCTATCCATTGGGAGGAAACTCGCTCTTATAATGCGACAGGAAATTTGGAATAATCAAAGCAGGTCGATAAAATATGCACACTCTATACGTATTGTGAGGTTATTGTAGAAGCTTCAAACACTTGTGTATTTTCTTTGAAAATTATTGAAACAAGTTACATTACAACTCTCAGTAAAATGAGGCCTCAGTTTCATAATAAACGTGACAATATCGTTGGAAATATGAAACGCTTCCAGAGACCGCAAGCAACCATGAAATATATCTATGACTTTCCATTTGGATATTCATCCAATAAACCAGGATGTGTTGTTTCACGAACATGGATAAGTGGATTAATAAAACACACATATTCCTCCTTCAGTCATTCCAGGTTCCAGAAAAATTTCCGACAGACCTATCGTATCAAAGTTCTCAACTTTCCATCAAAGCAAATAAGATTGAAGATGTCCGGGAAGTTCCGCGGTGCATTCTCACGCATCTTCAATTATATGAAGAATGTTTGTTCTAACAGTCACAAAAACTTAGGTATTTGTAGGATTCATCATCTGCATTATTATTCCGTAACAAAAGACTAGAGATACAAGTAGATGCTAGAGCAGAATCATTAATATTTAATATAATTTAAACATGCTGACAAGGCTATTGCACTTTACTTTATTGTAATAACATTGCATCCAGTGAAGTGTAATAGTCTGGTCATCCTGTTTCAAATAATGTAAGTATGGATACAAGGCCACAATATAATTTTATGTAAACATTGATTTTTCTCAAGAACAGCATATATATAGTTAATATATTAATCTATCTATGATGTATACATTTATGATTTATAACTGTGTAACACGTTCGAGTGTTGCGCAAGAATTTCTAAGTTTTACAGTAGTGTTCCTGCATCAACATATAGAACAAATAACTATGTAAGGAATTAACATTTCTGAAAAGTACTTCATTACAGAAAAAAACGAAGTCTAACAACCTTGGCGTTTTTCGTGCAGTCGATTATTACACATACAACCCTTTGTCATTCATGGGTATCTTGGATATACGATACATATTTTCAGTAATTTTTGGCTATTTTAGTTTTGTTCTTTAACTAGATAAACTTTTTCTTTATATTTCCCTAAAGTGTGCTAAATTGATCCCTTTCTGAAAAGCCATATTCAACTTTTCTTGTAATCTCTAGTGTGTTTAACACCAATAATTGACAAACTGTCCAAAACGTAGGAATTAGAACACATTACTTGAAACCATGTCAATAAACTATAAAGAATGTTTGATAATGATTGTTTTTCATAAATAAATTCCAGCTTACTGTTTTGAAGAGGATACGCACGGAGGAAAATATTTTATTACAGTTTCGAAAGAGGATTAAAACTATTATCCACCTCTGCGTATTGGTTCACGTTTCACGATGCAGAAAATTCACTGGTACATGTGTCACGTATTGTACATTTTTATACACCACAATATGATATGAAAGCAGATGACAACCAAAATTACACCGTGTTAACAGGTGTCTCTATATTTGAAAAATAAATTTTACGGAAGGAAAATTATCGGAAATTACATGAAATATTTATTTCGTAAAATGCAGTTCATTACTTATTTATATGCTTAATTGTATTCTTAAATCATAGTTTGTTTAACTAAATAAATTTAGCATTAATATGAGGTACACGACTGTTGACGTATAAAAAAAGATGGTGTTTTGAGTAAACGGTTTTGTGAAAATATTTTTAGTTTCGAAAATATTTAAGGTCGAATGATAATTTAGGAAATTAATCTTGAAGGGTAAAACAGATACAATTGTATTTATAGCCCAGTGAAATTTTCACGAATCTTGTCAAATAGGTGCATTAATTCAGGTAGTTATGAATGTTGGGTATGTTGTATGGGTCGAGCAAGTGAACAAAGATCCAAGTTTTCTAATTCCAATTCCACCAGCGCATATAAACTACAAACTTTTCAGCCATTTTTCATTCTTTTGTCGAATACCCTAGACAATGTGTTTAATAGAAAAGGCTAAAGTTAGCCTTTTTAAAGAAGAGTAAATGTGCTAAATATGCATGCAGAACGGATTGTCTACTTCATATAGCTCCGGAGATAAAGCTATTCAAATTTCGGCGATTTATTACAATAAAGTGAAAAGTACAGAGTTTCAGCCGGTGTTTGCCCTGTACATTCTAAATGATGAATGTATAACAAGAATGAACAAGATGTCGTATAGTAAGTTATAAACTAGAGAAAATGTCCTACAATTTGACTAAAAATGGATTTTCTACGTCTAATAGATCACGAGATACAGAACGCTGAAAAAATGTTGTTGTTTTTGGAAAATGTAAGAAACGAATTTTGATTGCTGTACTAATTTTGGTTACTAGAATCATGTACTTATTGGAATGTTTATCTCGTTCTACTGAAGTGGACAATATATGGTTCAAAGATTAAGACAAATATGTTGTAATGAGCACAGATGCTGCTTTTTCGTTGTTCAACTTAAGCGATGACTGTAAAGATGATTCTGTGAATATAAATAAATAGATCCAAATTTTTAGGCTTGAACTCTGGAGCTACTGAATGTAATATTGAAAACCATGGAATATTGGTCATGTGATACAAGCCTGTTTTTAACATGTCATGTCGTGAGACGTGTAATTGATTGATGTTCTGGTCTATGAATAATCTGTGCTATATTAAAGTATACATATTCTGTGTATTCTTTTTATTTCCTTAAAAGTGTTCTTCGTATTTGTATTCGTAGCAACATTCTTGAAATCGAACTGTAACAACTGGAATCGCACTAACCCCAAACAATTTAGTGTAGAGAACTTCATAAAAGATGGACTATACTATGGCTGGATTAAGTAGCCCGAAGTTAATATAATCGAATCAAGCTTAATGTTTTATATGGATAAAATTACCTGTACTTTTACATTGGTGCAGTTTGTTGTGCTTAACTGGATGTTGTTTTCTAATGTGGGATTACAAACATTAAAAGTTCACGAAGCAAATATAGAATCATACTTAGAACGCTTCGAACATTACTGCTGTGCACATTCTGTGTCAGAAGATAAACAATTAATGTGTTGTTAGACTCAATAGGTTCTGAGGCTTACGATATGTTAAGAAACTACTTTAAGATATATTTACCGACTAATGTATGTACATGATACTTTGTACGATGAGATCAAAAGCAAATTGATTGAACATCTCGGAACGCATTCTTGCAATATAGGGAAAGATAGAAGTTTAGAATGTAGCACCAGTTTAAGTATCAGTCAGTACAGGATTTTCTTAGAGCATTTTAAAAGCAGAGCTTCTGGAGGAGGATATGCTGAGTATTTAGATAAAAATTTTAAGGACAAGTTTTTTAGGCATGTCTTCTGGAACTCCTCACAGGTTTAGCAGCAGTCAACAAAAATGTGTTCCTCCAAAAGCGCTTGAAAGGTAAAGCTGCACATGTTCTTTTTTTTACTCAGTAGACTTTTTCGCTACAGATTTTCAAACGCTACAGACATTCAGTAGGTGTGATAGAACATCTGCATGTTCTGCCTTGGGAAAACATATTTTCCTCACTACTATCCAAGCATCCCGATCTCCAAGAAAAGGCAAAAGTATTCCTTAACCCTCATGCCACAACCCAAGAATCTTTCGAGACTGCCCCTACTAGAGATGCTGCTCGAGTCATGGTGCTGGGAGAAGAGAAAAACCCTTTTGCATTGGGCTAGATAAGAACACTACGGGACCTCTTCCCCACAAAACCAGAAGAGAACCCAACTCCGGTATCCCTGCTGCACTACATCTCTTGTGCCTGCTTAAAATGGTTATACGAATTCATGCAGATGCAGAAAAGCAGGGCTGAATTGCTTCTCGATATGCAAGCATTGTATTGGGCAGTAATGAATAATGCAGCGCCCCTCACTTTGGACTGCAACGCAGCGGATGTTGATACTCCATTACCTACCGACATGATAGTTGATCAGCTGGTGATAGTTTAAACATTCAAGTAGTTGAATTTGAAGAAATAGATCTGAATGTGGACCATTAAGTCGAAACTACCAATTATAACCGGGCTCTCCAAAACGGGATTTTTTTTTGAAATTTTTTGATTTAAAAAACAATACCATGTTCATTAATAATTTATTCGTTTATATATTATTATTCTTAAAAAGCTTTTAAATTACAAATATGTAGTTTTCAATGTTGACATAGCAACTCATTCCTATCAAAATTAGTACAAGAATCAAAATTCATTTCTTTTACATTTTTGAAAAACAAAATTTTTTCAACATCCTTTATCTCGTGATTTATTAGACATATAAAATCCATTTGTGGTCAAATTGTAGGAAATGTACTCTAGTTTACAACTTATTATATGACATCTTGTAGCACTCACCATTTAGAAGCTAAAGGGCAAAAATCGGCTGAAACTCTGTACTTTTTTGGAACAAATCGCGGAGTTTAAAGGGTAGAAATCTCCGAAGCTATTTAAAGTAGAAAAACCGTTATGGATGAAAAATTTAACAAATTTACTCTTCTTTTTTAAAAAAATGCTATTTTATTTCATGAAAGAACTAATTAAATAAAATACTTCCTTAGACATATTTGTGCATATTTAGTGGTTTTATGCTGGTAGAGAATATTCTAATGATTTTTCTGTCTTACTTAATATATTTTTACTTTTTGAAGCATTTCATACACATGATATATCAAAAATTGTTGATTTGCTTTTATCTTCTGAATTTATTGGAAATGTGTAGTTTCATTGTTTCTACGAAAAGTAAATATGTCTTCCTCTATGTTGTGGTATGTACAAAATAGACTTGACCTTCAAATGGTCACGGCAAATGTTTGTCAATTGTTCTCTAATAAGCAGTTACATTGCAAAGTAAATTGCATCTCATGAAATCTTTAAGTTTGTTAGTGCATAATTTTCAAATTATAGAGCATTCTGCATTATTTTCTTCTGCATTATATTTATTATTTTGAAGACATAAAAACTCCAGCCCTAGCCATCAGATAAAATTAATAATATGCACTGTTATAGTATGTTTTTTGATTATGATTCATTTTCCACTAAGCATTTGTAATATTAGGACACAAAATGAATCTAATGTAGCATGATATTGTGTATCTTTATTCCAACCATAACGATTTGCCTTATGAAATTTCAGTATATACTCAAGTATAAATTGAAAATATAATACGAGAATCGAAATAACGTAAATGTCAATATAAACAAGAAAATTGCACTATTTATTTATTATCTCATTAATATTTTAAAACATATCTTTCTTCACAATATTCATCTTTATTTTACAGTTTTCGATTTAAGCGGTCTGGGGATGTATATGGAATTGAGACAAAAATAAAATTTCCTTCTAAAGAGTATGAGCGGAACGTCAAATATGGATGGAAGGATCTATTAGGTAATTATCATTGTTTTCAATTTTCTAAACCTCTTTACTATAAACAAGTATTATGACCAATAACAGATGATGTAAAAGAAATTATGAATAGACAGGAACTCCAGGTCACACTATTGAGTTATTGCAAAGCATAGGGACATAGTATTGGATATGAGTAAACGAAATAGTTTGGCTTCGGACTTTCATCACGATAATATTTTGACACACTAAAACTTCATATATCATCTTCATAGGTATGAGTGTCGTATTCTGATCCTAACATTTTTGTGCAGTGTAAGTTTAATTCAATTGCCTGGTAGACGTGTGTCACTTGCAAATGCTGCGTAGAGGACATTGACAATACCTGGGCAAATAAAGTAGCGTATTTATGCATTTCCAAACCTTTGACATCGCACTGTAAACCACTTGTTTGCATGGGAGAATGTCTAGATTCCGGCATGCGACTATTTGTGAACCGCATGCTGCCCCTTTCTGTTATCAGCGATTTTTTCCCCCTAATCAAGGCTTGCAGAAGTGGTGGTAATTACTGGCAAATAACTCTTGGTAATATGGTGGCTAGAAAAATTTAATTTAAAACACTGGAATTGATTCACATGCCAGTTGACAACTGCTAGATGTCTGAAGACACTTCGGCAGTGTACTTCGTACAGATCAACACATTAACAATGCTAAGTGTTGCGTTACAACTAAGAAAGTCATGATAAATCCAGCATTTGACCACCACATTAGTAGCAATATTTCTCAGAGCGGAAGGATGAATTTTCTCAACTCCCTGAAAATTTATCTGTATCCACATGTTGACCTGATTCTTTGCGGTGTTTGTACAATATCAGTATTTTCTTCAGGTATGACAATCATATGCAGAAGCTCTTCCCATTTACTTACAACACTAAGAGAACAGCGTACAGCATGACCGGGGACCTTTCAAACCAGTGTTAAATTGCGTAGCACCTATGCGTCAAAATGTTCCCCCTTATCGAAGGAGTTGAGGCACCGAACAACAGTCGCGTGGTATAATTCAAGCATGTGTGTATTACCACGAACACTGTAGTATTCAGTTCCATGGTAATCGTCACCAGCTCATCTGAAACTGTAGTTGGCTGGTGGCCACAGTGCTCATTTTCAAGTGTTCTATTGCCGAAACAAACTTTTGCATACAAATTACTTCATTGGCTTATTTGCTTCAAATGGGACGAACGTTATTCGTTTCAAGACGTACAGAATGTCCCTGTTTGAAGCATACAAGAAACGCACTCGCTTTCGTGCGTCCTTCAGGGTACATCCTAACATTCTGCTTCCTGGAACAGAGTTAAACCTACTAAAGGATTGCACAGTAGAGTCTGTGCTATAATCATGTAAGGTTATGAAGTATCAGTGCTTGCTATCCGGAAGGTATGTTTCAAGTATTCATGCAATAGGAAACTTGAAGTGAATCAATTAAATTAAAAAATACTGCACTCTCTTAGTGGGATGAAAAATATATTGTGTTAAAGTAGGGAATATTTTATTGAATATGGATTTATTTACTGTCCTTAGGCATTTATGACTCAGACCGTCATGGGTTAGGAGTCGGGCATCGGCGGTATACCATTCCGGAATTTGCCTGGTGTGACTGATGAAGATACTTAGTAAACCTGTCCGGGTGGTTGGTCGCTGGAATCTGTCGGTAAATATCGCTAATACGAAATATTCACTGTATTAACGGAGCTACGGCCGCTGGGTAAACAGAAATATATCCCCCAAAGTGTCAAGTCGGGAGATAGTAGTAAAAGGCATAGAGTATGTAACGGCCTTAATTTCTTTGCCTTTCGTAGGCTAACGTAATAGGCGGTAGAGCAAATAACAGGACTGCACATTAAGTACCTTATAAGATGCAGTTTATGAATATAGCCGCAACATATACAGTAGAGTAGCGTTAATCAAGATTCTAAACTTAGATGAACCTACTCTTAAAATAGAGAATCTACTTTATTCTAGATTCTACTGAGATAACGAACTTATCACACTTCGGAGTTCGTTTGTGATAACTTATATTTTTCCTTTTGTAGAACGTTTACACATTGCATAAAGTGCACTAGTACGTCCTTTGATTACACTTTAAAGCATAATATTCAGTTACGTAAAGTAACTGCCCAAAAGTACACAAAGAAGAAATTTCTTCTTATATAAAATATTGAGACCCGTGTCTTTTCGACATTTCGTATCGATCTCCCATTTAATTTTTGTTTGTTTTCACGAACCAAATGTTTATGGCCCAAAAGCGCTTACTGTTCCTGTACCTATAAAACATATTTATTATGCTTTGAAAATACAAAGTTTGTTATATACTTGCGTAAGTGTACGCACTTACTAGCAAGTATATCTCAAATAATCGCCCCTGTTTTAGAAAAAAATCTTGTATCGAAAAAAAAAGATTTTCTCACTAAAATGAGACAATATGCAAAACAAACAGCAAAATTGTGATATACACCCTCCATTCCAAAAGAAACCGAACGTTTAAAAAAAACAAAAAAACAATGTACATTTTGGAACAAATCATTTTTATTAATCAATGTATTCCCCTTCTGCATCGATACACATATTTGCACGCTCCAACAAGTTGTCAAACGACTTCTCCATGTCCTTTATTGGAATGGTCTTTAGGACGGCGGTCGTCGCCTTCTCAATGGCTTCAATCGATGCGTGCCACTTTCCTTTCATCGCCAAATGCAGTTTCGGGAACAGATAGAAATCGCACGGAGCGAGATCTGGTGAATAGGGCGGATGATGCAAAAGAATAATGTGATTTTTGACCAAAAATTCAGTTACAAGTCGCGAACGATGTGATGGTGCATTATCGTCCAAAAGAGTCCAACTGCCGATTTCTCGATATTCGGGCCGAATACGACGAATTCTTGCCAGCAAACGCTTCATGACGCCCAAGTAAAACTCTCCAGTGACTGTCTGGCCGGGCTGAACAAATCCTTTGTGGATAATTCCTTTTGAATCGTAAAAACAAATCAGCATCACCTTAACGTTTGACTTCACCAAGCGACTTTTTTTGGGTGGTCCTTTATCCGGCGCTCTCCATTCAGCACTTTGCCGCTTTGTTTCGGGCTCATATTCAAAACACCACGTCTCGTCACCAGTTACAATCGATTTCAAGAAGTTTCGATCCTGCCGAGCACTTTTAACAATGTCTTTGCAATGCGCAATTCGATCAACTTTTTGGTCTTCGGTGAGTTTGTGTGGTACAAACCGCGAATTAACCTTCTTAAGGCCCAAAACTTCGGTCAAAATGCGGTATGCGGTTGTTTGAGGAATGCCTAATTCCATTTCCAATGCCTTTCACCGACGCTTTTTTGTTATGTTTGATGAATTCACGCACTTTTTCGATGTTTTCTTCCGATAATCCGGTTCTGGGACGGCCTGATCTTTCGTCATCATCCAGCGTCTCTCTACCCGATTTGAATCGCCTGAACCACTCGTAAACTTGCGTACGGGATAGACACTCATCACCATATGCATTTTGTAGCATTTGGTGCGTTTCAGTAAAAGGTTTACCCAGTTTAATACAAAACTCAATTGCAGCTCGTTGTTTGAAACTCATTTTCCGACCGATGTACACAACACACTGACAGTTGAAACGCAATAACTTTGTTGCCGTGCATCCAAATGTCATGACATTTATACCAGTTGTCAATGAGGGACTACGCCATCTACCGGTAAAATATTACAACAGATGGCACTAGTGGTACTATTTGTTTTCAACAGTTCGGTTTCTTTCGGAATGGAGGGTGTATGTATGATATCTTTCGATCACATTACTTTAAGTCTGATATTATGTCATACGAAAGATCAGAAATTTCACTAGTATGATCACAATTCAAGTCTTGTTGTATTAGTTGTTGTTGTCTATCGCGCTTCCTCGCCTTTCTGGAATTGAATCTTCTTTTACCACCATCTCTTAACTGTTTTGGGGCATTTATCTTATTGAGGAACAAATGACATTGTTTCATATCCTTGTCTGTAGCTAAACAAGATAAATAGGACATTAAACGTTCAAGATAACTCACAGCACTTTCTATACTGATTTCCCCATTCCATGTTGGTATTTTCTCATAGTCTCCTGGAGCAGGTTGTCTTTCCACTGTATGGTTTAATTGTCTCACCAAATTGTCAACGAATTTGCTTCGACTCCATTGCCTCTTGCCATGCGTCAAAGTCTCATTACTTCCCGACACGTATATATCATTATATGTCTCCATTTCACCTGAAAAATCTCTATCGTCATAATTCTCAAAAAAATCACCATGAATTACAGGAGGTTGATATCGATTCTGTCTTGTCATAGTAGTTTTCTTTTTAACACCATCTTTATATAATAAATCCATCTCATGAGTAAGTTTTGATATTTTATTATGAATTAATTCATTATCACATTGCAATTTTTGTGTCACCTTTTCTAAATTATCGACTTTCAAACAGCACTCAATGATCGTTGTTCACATAATTTCTCGCTGTTCCGCTCACATTGATCATCAATTTGCTTTAACTGACGCGTCACGTTCATAAACTTATGATCAGTAACTTTTTGATAATCACAAAAAAGTGATCTCTGAGTTTGTGATAACTTATATTTTTCCTTTTGTAGAATGTTTACACATTGCATAAAGTGCACCAGTACGTCCTTTGATTACACTTTAAAGCATAATATTCAGTTACGTAAAGTAACTGCCCAAAAGTACACAAAGAAGAAATTTCTTCTTGTATAAAATATTGAGACCCGTGTCTTTTCGACATTTCGTATCGATCTCCCATTCCATTTTTTATTTGTTTGCACGAACCAAATGTTTATGGCCGAAAAGCGCTTACTGTTCCTGTACCTATAAAACATATTTATTATGCTTAGAAAATGCAAAGTTTCTTATATACTTGCGTAAGTGTACGCACTTACTAGTAAGTATATCTCACAAGTAGTTACTTATAGGAAGATCATATTTTCGGCTTATGAAGACATACACAGATAACAAGAACAGAATGTTTCAAGACCAATTTGGTGACTAATGATTTGTGACCTCTATATAAAACTTACTACTATATAAGACTATATAAGACTTACTACATAAAACTTAGTATATAAGACTTACTACCGACACAAAACATTTTTTAAACCGGTATGTTTGTTTTTCTTTTCTGATGTATACAGGCATTTTGTTGTAAACTTTTGGCACATGATAGTACGTTTGTAAGTGTGTTGATACTTTCTGAATTCTGATCGTTCCTAAATTCTCATTAGTAACACTTCTGGTTTCATACTCATGGCACATCTTATCCAATGTTGTTTCTTTTGCTCGTATATATACATCAATACATTTTAGATATAATTTGTTGGCTGATAGTATATCAAAATCATTATATAAATTCTTAATATCGCAATCAATTTTTCTGTTCAAACAGTCTTAAATTATTGTTGTGTCGGCTCATGAAAGGCTTTTACCCAAAGTTAGTATGCAATATTCTAATAAACTTTGTGTAAAAGCAAAGTACACCATACATAATGGTTTGACATCAAGAATTTTTCTAAGAAAAACAAATTAATAAGATGTTTTTCTTAATGTATTTCTCACGCACAATATATGTGAATTCCATTTTACATTATTGTCAATTAAAACTCCTAAATAAATAATATTTTCTTCTGCAATAAGGGTATACAAAGACAACTACATTTTGCATTGCAATTATGTAGAAGTGCTTCTTTATTCATAGGCTGTCCGGTAAGTATATGCTAGAAAGTTATATATTTAGTTTTATGTCTGTTCAGAATAAGTACTTACCATTTAACCAGGATGTTATTTTTAGTTCAGTTTCTGCCGCTTCAAATGTTCCTTCTCATGATTTCCCAGGAACAGTTTAAGTAGCTTGCCTCTCTACTGCAAATTTCATAAATCATTTATGCATATAGAAAATAAGATGAAGCCTAATACTGGTCCCTGAGGTACTTCTAATTTGACATGCATGAAGTTACTCATGGTTTCACCTATTTTAACGATTATGTGTATGTTTTCAAGTAACTCTAAAATCACTCCAGTGATAAATCTTGTACTCCACAATTTTCAAGTTTCTGGAATAAAATGCTATGGCATATTGTATCAAATGCTTTGGTTAGACCTAAAAATATCGTAATTACTTTTCACTTTCGCTTAAACTTCTACAAACTATTTTAGCCTTTTAATGCACTTTCTAACAGATGGTAACAATTAATTTTGAAAGTGAACTGTTGGGATTCACGCAACCCTTTCCTCTCTCCCTCACAGGCAGACACACGCATATACAGACAAATAATGTGAGTCAAGAGTATAGCGTTGTGGTTCACAAACCGATAAGAAAATAAAGATTTGAAGTACACAAATGTGGAATGGTGGGAAAATGGTTTAAAATTTGAAGTAGAATATCAATATGGTCGCCAGCGTCTTATCCCACATAATGGATGGAGTTCTTCTTATTTTATTTCAAATGGTAATTGGGTCGTATGACATATCAACGAAGTAGCGAATGTTCCCAGAGTCATGACATGTGTCACATTTGATCTACCTGTTAACGTGTCTGAGCTATCCTCTCTTAACCCTAGCAGGTCCAAGGTCTGATCCTGTATGGCTTGGACCAAGGGTGGCATCTTGTGCCACGGCATTGGCACTTACCTTTAGACTAGCATTAATTACCTATTGGTCATTGACAAGAGACAATATTTTAGAATCTAAATTTAACTTATGGCATATATATATATATATATATATATATATATATATATATATATATATATATATATATATATATAAACAAAATCAAGAGTTCTTTCATTTAATACAGGTATATACATATAGCAATATAAAATACAGGAATATAAAATACATATTTTCTAATAATAATGCAACTTTAATGTATAATCGCAACAGCAGTACAAAGGGTACAGAAATAGTTTTATTTTTTTACCCGCTTCATTGGGTATCCTTTGTAATTATAACACAGACATTGCCTTAGACTGGGAACTATCACACCTTTCACAGATATTCACTTTCTCGTTGTTGTGATCATCTCATAAACTGTTACTACACTTACTGAACCTGATTGTTGTTCTCGGCAGTACCTGACTAATCACAACAATAGTAAGACTTAAATGAAAGACGTGTTAGCAGATAAAGCTATCAGGAGTGTCAACTTTGATAAATGAAAAAATAATTAGGGATAAATGGGGGTAATATTGGACCAAGAGTTGCCACCTTAAGAAAAATATCGAAAACAACCAATTGAACTTGAATAACTTAGCGGTACATACATCATGAGTTATCATTTTTCAAATAACAATAACTATTATTTTCAAGTTCCTTACTCAAATGGTTTCCGACTGTCAGTATAATACCTTCATTTCTGGTACATTGTGAAACCTTTTTTCCATCGAGGTTTAAAGTTTGCCCCTTGATATATGAATGAGCCCTCAGTGCTGCCTTGTTTCTCAAACAACAGATAAGGAACTGAAGCATTGTGTTACATAAATTTAAAATAGTTCGGAGACGCTACATTTTGGAATACATTATCAAGATTGCCGGCATGTAGAAATTCACCCTAGTGGATGGAGGACTTTGTTTAATTCACAGTGGTTGTTGGTGTCCTGAAATCTTGCATCTTACTTTAACTCATTTTACGACGCCATACAATAATGAAATTTTGCATAGTGACGTAAGTCGTGTGACAATACAATATTACATTGTTACTTTCATATATTTTTATATATTTTAAAAGCATATTTTAATATTTTTAATTTGGACTTCTCTATACTAAAATAAATACTAGTCTGCACGGATGCGTCGTTTGACTGGTTGCAGAACACTTTATGATTTAAGTCACAATTAGCTTGAAGAAAATTATGCGAACACCGAAACAGCTCGAGAAAATAATAACAAAGCATTTAAAAGATACTTTTCATAAACAATTTGTACTAAAATGTAAAAAATAATTTTGATTAAGCATGAATAAAAATAAAAGTATGGGACGCGCCAATTAAGATATTTATAGTGGCTGTATATGAGAGCGCGCCCGATGCTTTTTGTTTTTACTCATTCATCAACAAATTACTTTTTAATACAAATTGTTTAAGAAAAGTATGTCTTTAGAAAGCATGAGAGTCAGTCAAATTAAAAACATATTTTTTTATAAATTGTAAATTTGATGTTGTAGGGATGAAATTTCTCTATATTGTTGCTAATAGTGTTATTTGTATTCAGTATGCGGCAGAGAAGTTTAGCGATATCAGCGCCGCCACAGGAGAAGTTGCAAGATGATCACCCCACTATCAACGTGCACCAAGGAAGAACAGCACTTTGTCATAAGATTTTTGACTAGTGAAGGTGTGAAACCTTTCGACATTCATCGAAGAATGAAGGTACAGTATCGTGCCTTATGTGCGTCAGTGCAATAAGTTCATGAGTGGAGTAGGAAATTCGTAAGTGGTGTAACATCTGTTTCAGACGCTTCTCGCCCGGGTCAAGTGCATTGAGTTGTGACGCCAGAGACGATTGAAGCTGTTGAAGCAGTGATAAGGGACAATCGCCAAGTGACTGTGAATGACGTAGCGAAAATTGTTGCCATAAGTCATGGTTCACCTCATCACATAATCCACGATATGCTCCGATTTCGGAAAATTTCCGCCAGATGCGTACCACGCCAGCTGACGGATGAGCTGAAACAGTGACGTGTTGATGTGTGTGACGAGCTTTTGCAGAGATATAGACGAGAATATAATGACTTCATGAAGATAATCGTAACAGAGGATGAAACATGGGTGAACAATCACATCCCAGAAACGAAAAATCGAGCATGGAATGGCGGCATTCGTCATCACAGAAACCGAAATAGTTTCCAACACAGCCATCTTTTGGGAAGGTAATGCTTTCTCTCTTTTGGGACCAACAAGGTGTAGTTTTGGAGCACTACATGCTTAGCAGACGCACAGTGAATACATCCTTGTATTTCGATATACTCCAGAATCATCTTAAACTAGCTATACGCACTGAAATGGTCTTTGGAGAAATGCATTCATTCTTAAATTTGTTTGTAGTAGAGCCTTTAATTGCTATTGCTTATTTAAGTTTTGCTTTAAAACGATAAAAAATATATATAAAAGAATCTGTTTGATAATATTAGTAACTAGATTTGCTCATTTTTGTGAGTTATGAGAGATAAAATGTCTTGATTCTTAACACTGCTGGTATTGGTATTTCTTTTGTTTACGAGCTGTCGAGGAAAAGGAAGATTAGTTGGCTCTTCACTTTTGTGTGACTTTTTGCTAGGATTGACATCTGGTTGACTTATCTCCTAGGGAAGGAAAGTTGCAGCGACTTGTGCGCGAATGGATGTGTTCTCCGAGAAGGTTATTGATGGCGTTGAAAATGAGGTCGAATACGTCAAATGGAGTTCTGCTTCTTGGCTTTCTTGAATGGAATTTTTCGTTCGTTTTCTCGATGGGAGCTTTCTTCCGGTAAACTAAATAATTATCTAAAGTTAAAAACAGTTTTCGGAAATACATTAGTAAATTACTTGAAACTTAATTAGTAAACATTAATTAAGATCAACTAACTTACGGGAAGTAGTTATTTATTTAGTGAGTCTACTCTAATCAATTTAGATTGGTTACTAATCACTTGTGTTTGCCTAATTTAATTAATTACATCCTGGAAAATTATAAAATTTAAACTCTCCTAATTTTGAAATGAAAGTTTCGTTGCTTAAACTGACAGGATTGAAATAGAAGTTATAATTGGCTCTGATAGAGTCTATTTAAAAGAAAAATTAATAAATCCCAATCAATTTAATTCTTTGATTTAGAAATCAAGAAGAGAAATATGATTTAAACAAATTCAATTAGCAAGCAGAGAAGAGTAATTCAGAATGTAAAAGTCATGTTTTGATGTGCTTTAAACTTAAAGGAATATTGTCTAAAAGTGGTAGGTTAAACAGAGAATTATTGTTTAGACATTAACCAGTTTTAAATAATAAGATTGGAGGTAGAAACTTTGGCTAGGTGCTAGCAATTGAACATATCGTTGCGGAATTTTGAAAATTAATTGGAAACTGAACGAATTTTGTAATTTTGGTGCTAGTAGAAGACGGTCGAATTTGTTTCAAAAGCGTGACTAGCATAACAAGTAGGAATACTGCCAAACTTAGTCAAAGTTTGTTGGGTGCTTAATACATAAGACCTTTGTAATTGAAATTAAACTATTCCGTAAAATGATAAGATGAAATTGGGTCTGATTTGACGAATCTGTGTAATTCATTGAAATTAACAATTTGTGGTAATTGAGTTTTAAATTTTTTTAGAGGAACTTTAATTTTCATGAAACGGAATTAAACATTGCTTCGTTTAAAACATTTAACGTGTTTCGTTAATGAATCAAAAATTTTGATTCCAAGGTTTGATAGATCAATGGATTATTTCGTCTTTCATGCTGACATGAACTAAGGACTGCAGATGGTATGGGTAATCTGTTATTCTACGATCTTTATTTCTGGGACCTGAATACTAAGTTCCAATTTTCATTTTTTAGTTGTATGAATGTGTGAATGCACTGACAATTATTTCGGATAATTCGCTTTGATTCAATCGTTTCGACTTTGCTTGGAAAATTGTTTGATTTTCTTTGGAAGTTTCGATCTCGTCCTTTTGATTTTTATTGGAATTTTAAGAATCGGATTTATTTATCTCTCATAAACAACCTATTTAACAAATAATTTAATTAAATAGTTGGTCTGAAAATACGTTGTTTCAGATTTTGACATATTAAATAATTACAAATCATGATTTGATTTTGGCAAATAATTTCTTGTTTGTTATTGTTTTTTAACACTATTGAGTCAGTAAATCAATATTTCATCTTCAGTTGTTGAATTGAATTTGATGTTAATAAAATTAGTTCAGAAAAAAAAATGTTTACATTGTTGTTCTGTTTTTAAAGGTTTGTTTAGTCCATTGCCTATATTACCTTAAAGGTTCGATCTGGTGCGGTTTGATCTGTTTGGACGCGGGCGCTACTGATCCGAAATCAATTTGAAAACTTTTCGCTTTTCACTTCAAATAAGTGGTTTAACAGTTATAAACTTGTTAAACTAAAATCTTTGTTTGTTATGAAGGGTGAGAAATATTGCAGCACCAAGATACGGGGACTGCTGACAGCAGGTTTCCTTCTACAGCATGACAACACGCGGTCTCATACTACCCGCTCAACTGCAGCGACCATTCAAGATCTTAATTGTAAGTGTATACCCCATCCACCTACTCACCGGATATCGGCCCAAGCGGTTTTAACATGTTTAAAGCCCTAAAATTGTCACTAGGAGGGAAGAAGTTCCAATGCTATGAAGAGGTGTAACGATTGGTACATAACTGGTTGCACAGCCAACCAAAACTTTTTTTTCCAGAAGTCTTGAGGCACTTTGTAAATGATGGGAAACGTTTACTGTGCGTCGGGGGATTATATAGAAAAATAAAATGCAAGTGTTTATCATTGGTTTATTGCTTCTGTTTTTACAAGATTTTTAACGTTTTCATTTCACTGACCGTCGTAGCATGTAAACCATGTGACATATAGATCAATCAACCCCTCTGGCACTTCAAGAGCACCGGTAATACCTCGGTACATTATAAGACCTGGAAAGACTAGTTTAAGTGCTAAGTTCCAGTTAGAAAGATTGAGTTACCTATTAGTTTCATCATCAATACACTTTACGATATGCCTCATCATTGTTTCATACAACAGCAGACACAAAGCGCTAATATATTCTCCTTAAGACGATCGCCAATTTCTGAGACATGGTTCTTTACCAACAATATTCTGCTTTGAGGTATGGCTAACATCACTTTGTACCATATCCAAATCGGTCTATACTGTTCCATCCAAAGGGACATGTTTTGCCACCAGTTGTGCTATCTTCTCCATCGCTTTCGTCCTGTTCAGATTTCTATCCTCTTCACTGCAGTCCCGTAAAGAGTTCCCAATTGCGTCCTCAAAATCACACACATACTCTAGTACTTGCTGTAAAACACGCGCTATTGCTTCAGAAATCTTTCTGAAGTGGCAGATAACAATAAACGATACTCAAGTATCTAAAAACACACAAATAAATGCAATCTATATAAAAAATGATTTGCTCAGCTTTCATAAAACATTACGTGAAGTTCGTTATTGAAAATGAAGAAATAAATTCACAAATTACTGATGTCATATAAATATAAAGTATTCCATGAGTAATTGAGTTCAGCATATTTTGAATCTAATAAAACCGTGTTGGTATTTATGAAAATAATATTTCTCAGAAATATGCGATGTTGCCACCTATGAAACGCAAAGGGAATACATATTAAACGCATTTTCTATGTATTTCAATTGAGCAGAGAAAATGACTCCTTCGTGCTTCTAGGTATAACTGACACTAGCGCTGCGGCGAAAGGCATACACTTTTATTATCAATTGTGCTAGCAACTAGACACGAAAATTAGAAACGTCAAGGAATTCTAAGGTCTTACTTGCTAGATAAAATATACAGAAAGTACATATTTATATTTCTAGAAGCAGTCAAAATGACTTCTTTGTGCTTCTGGTGTTAAGAGTAAAAGTGAAAGCTATCCATGAATAAATAAACAAATCTTTCGACAGGATTATCTTACTCATCTAATATACATTAAATGACGTTAATATTTTGAGTTTTGTTTCAAGCTAGGATAATACTTTGCACAGTTTATCGTTAAGTTTGTGTTCGCCTGGAATCTGGTATTACAGAGTAATGTCGTATATTAACATTTTACTTCAAAACGCCAATGAGAGCATCCTGTGAGTGAGATCAGCAAGCATTTAGGAATTCGGTATAAGAAACAATACACTTTGGAATCGCTTTGTGGAGACACCAATACAGCAAGAAGTTTAAATTTAATGAATATATTGTAATCAATAAACATAATCATCTAAGTTCTGATAATAACGGTGATATTAGTTTAAGAAGCAAAATAATAAGAAAATAATTATTTCTTAAACAACATAAAGATTATTTTCTTTGGTCATTAAATTCAGTGAAGCAGGATTTTGTGTCGTAGCTGAAAATCCTCTAGGTGGATCGTTGGACCGATTAAAGCAGTCAATGAGAGAGGGGTCTAAGTCACAAAGTCAATAAATTCGTAGTTAACATTTGCTTTCATTCGCCTGACATCTGTCTGTAATTTGCTTATCACTATATATTGTCATATACACGAAGAAATTATTCCAATGTATGCAATCATAATTGAATCATATCAATTTTTCTAATAACCTCAAATATCACCGTCTTAAAATGATTTGTGAATATAACTAAACGCGATATAAAGTTAAACTAATTATAGTAATGCTTCTCAATGCAATTAACTAACTTGTTTTCAAAATCTAATGTAATTAAGTTTGTTTTATTTCATAGCGTCCTTTGGTGGAACAGCAAGCTTCTTCCTAGGCTGCAGTCTATTAACAGGTGTGGAGTTGCTGTACTTTCTATTTGTTGGATTGACATTCAGACAAAAGCAACGTTTTAAACCTCACAATGCATTGGTTCAAACTCTTGTAAATATTACCTCGAAGAAGAGGATATTGAGAGTGAATACCTTAAGGTAAGTACATTTAGAATTAAAAGCAGACACACACAGTTTACACCATAACCACAAAAGATAAGAATTATGTACCGGATCTATACTTCTGTTTTAAACCACGTACGGAAAAGTTCACTGAAAGCTCACAGATCAAAAGTTGTGGCTCTTGAGAGTGGGCAGGATATCATTAACCATATGAAAGATAACGAAAATAGCAAGGATTGTCACAGAAGAGGTTTATTCAGAAAGTCACAGTTTAATAATTGAAAGCCATACAAAGGTTCGTCAAACGAAGCGCGAAACTGACAACAAGGAATCTGGCAGCCCTTCTGTTCGATATATTTATAAATGAATAAGAATGATACAATGAATGATTCATATTAGCGTTTATTTTTAAAAAAAAACTTTGGCAGAAAAATTTCATGTCAAAACTTACAACTGCGATGGGTTCTAGAAACCTGAACTACAAAACGAATTACTATAACTCCGAAACATGAAGTAACGGATTCAAATTATAATATTTTGTTCAGATAATTTTACCATGTAATGAACGTTTGTTCTAACGTTCCAGATGTACAATATATGTCGCTGGATGAATTATGGTGTGCAGATTTTGTTTATGATATTCGTGGCTACTGTGGAATTGTATTTAACAAAATTAATACAGCAGTAAGAGACTCAATATCTACAAACCAACCTTCAGGGAGAAGAGTGTTGTCTTATTTCCGGAGCCAAATTACAATCCTGTTAGGACATTCTGTTTGCTTCCTGTAACGTTTTTATTTTTTTATCAGTTGACTACAATGTCAAGATTAGGAGTATGTGCCTAATACTCGGTGCATAATTGATGGTAATGTATTTGAGATAGTTGAAGTACTTTTACAATGGCATGTATTCGCAATGTTCTGGAATATTTACGTCCGATTAAAGGTATTACGTAGAATTGACACAGAAAAATCTCCTGAAAAGTGTCAATTTTTTCTCCTCTTTAATCTTTACTAATGAGGATAACGTGGGGTAGGGTTCAATGTTTAATATGATTGGCTGTAGGTAATGATGTCCCAAAGTCTACTTGGATTTAATTTGAGTAATTAAGCGATAATCACAGTATGAAAATAATAAATGTTTAAGTTCGAAAGCACAAAGACCTCATGTCTAATGATGTGATTAGTGTGTTCTAGTTTAGTATCTTCAATTTAAATTCAAGTTTCATCATCAAATGGATTTAGTTAGTAGGTAATTTTGAATACTCCTCCTGATTTTAGACATTACCTCCAATTCCATCATTCCCCGAAACAGAAATATTAACTTTAATTTCAGAATAATTACACTAATATTTCACTAAGT